>NW_015149150.1:0-12283 GCF_001465965.1 Polistes dominula
TAAAACTTTGGAACATCAGAAAGTGGAAAGTGGGAGGAATTTAGAAAAAAATTTTATTAATTTTGTGTATTTGTTTGCTTGTTTTTAACATATTTTGAAGCTTTTATGATCATTGTCAAAGTTTATTTATGATTTTTTTTACTTCAGTACATATTATCATATTAACCGTTACTAGACACTACTTATAATATTGATTTAAAAATATTCGTTTCATAAAATTCATTTTAAATTTGACGTACTGGATACAAATGATATAATATACATAATTTTTTTTTCTTATCATTTATCTGAAATAATATAGTCTTTCTAGAATAAAATATTCTTTTGAATGCAATAAAAGTGTTCTCAATTTATTCATTAAACGAATAAATAATTTTAAAATAGATTTACTGTTTATTGAAATGATATGAACTTCAAATGAATTTGAATTTGAAAACATTGTGTATCAATTATTGTTTATAAACTTTGTCAGTAATGATATATAGAATAATTCTGTTACTCATTGTGTATATAAATATTTGTTTTCTTTTTTTTTCTTTTGCTAATTTGAATGTAGGTTCCACTGTACCACGTTAAGAAACCATCTTTGTTCGGTACTAGGGGACATAGTAATACCAACATTACGTGATCTACACCTAGTCCGATTGGAAAATTATCAAAAAAATTCATCTACAACGAATAAAAATGGAGCCCTTTTATAGATGGACAAATATCATAAGGACTTAAGCACAGAAATGTAGCTGTAACATTTACCTGAATCTTAGACGATGCAGTGTTTTCCTGCAGAAAACAAAAATTGACCAATCTTGATTTTGCCTTGAGCGTTACCGATAAACTGAATCGTATGATTACACACCTCTTTCACCCGTTTTTGAATTGTTCACATAATTATTTTTTAAAATATATAAGTGTCTAGCATTACGTGAACTCCTTCTTCATGCTATAACTAAAGCTTGTAAACTTGATTAATTGGCAGATAAAATAATTATCTCTGTTAACGTACAAAATCAAGAAGTTTTCGCACTTTACTTAAGTAATGTACATATTAACGTTTTCTATGTGATTAAAGTATCGTATATTAGCAAACAAAAATGTTTCTTGTTCTTCTTCTTACTTCCAAATATACACGACAGTATATCCTATATACCATATAAATATTGAATGGTATTTTTTAACACCCTGTATATAACTCGTGTACCATAACTATTTAAATATAATTAGAGTGCATTGGAGTATTAAAATAATTGTTAATTACAGAATGGAATATATGTCCTGTGCATGGTCTTATTCGAAATTCATCTTCAGACTGACTTGTTATCTTCTATAAAAATAGTTTTATTAAATATAGGAAAAAGGTGATAAAAGGGTGGGAATTGGGTAAGAAGGAGCGGGAAGTTTTTTTACTTATCATTGAACAATATTATTTTAGAAACTTGTATTCTTATCAAATAGATTACAAATGAAGTTAGAAGTGAAACGTTCAAAAAGCAAAGTTCGAAAGAATGAGATGAATGAAAACTATCAGAAATAAGATAATTTATTATATAATATTATTGTATTTTATTTTTACTTTTGTTGTAATTATTTATTTATTAATTATACAAATTCGCGCCTTTGAGAATGCAATCGTCCATACACGCTTGAAAATTTTTGCTGCGAGCGCCATTTATTGAGACGGATTTCTTTTTTGTCCGAAAGTTAGGCAACCCGTTATTTAAAATTGTATAAACAGTTTTAGTAGAAAACAAATTTCGTCCCAACAGATGGCGCTTGCAATCAACATTTTTTAATGTGTCTAGTGGGTTGCATTCTTACAGGCGTAATGTTTTTATAAATAATGATAACAATTTAATTTTAATTTTGTAATTAATACGCTTTGTAGTATACAGTCGAACACAAACACACATACATACAATGCCTAGTAGTTAGTAGTGGGAAGGCAACGAAGCACTGCACAAAGAGGAAATCGAGAGTAGGAAAAACTGTAGACTATATTCTATCTCACTCTCTCTTTCGTCACATCCCTTTTCAAATCACTCCCGATTCTAAAGAGGTTTTTACTTCAAAAAACCTTTATAAGAATTTTGGATAGAGAATTTCAATAACGGGGAGAATCACAAGCAGTACTATGCACATTGGACCTAATTCCTTATCGAAGCAAACGTGTCAGAAACCATTAGGTCAAGAGAGGAGGACATCGTAGAACAGTCGCTTAGGAAACACCGACATGCAAGGTTTCACGAATTAGGTAGACGACCAAAATGGACTTACTTGTCTCCTTCCTGAATACGATCTCTCTACCCTTTGACTCACAGTTTAAATAATTGCACAGTAATTCATTATCCGAGTTTTAATTATTTTCCTATAATCTCCAACAATATATATGATTCGTTTATTTTGAAAGTGGTTTTAAATCAAAAATTAATTGAAAATCATTTTCAATTGAAGTCTGTATATTGTTTGGAACAAAATAAATATGATTTTATAAATATTTTTCATACTTAAATAAAAGTTGTTCTCAGGGATTAATTATAATAGTGACTTGTGTCAAGAACAATGAGATAAATTTATTTAATAATAAAAAAATGCACTTTGCACCACTCTCGAAATTAACGAAACATATATATATATTTGTTTTAATAAAAAAATATGATATCAAAGTTTTATATAACCGTAATATTATATTTTTAATTAAAATCGTGATACTGTTAATCATTATAAATTTAACGCAACCCATCAAAGGTGAGTTGATTTCTTCTAACAAAATTAAATCTCGCAGTATATAATATTAAAACATATTTCGATTTGTTTGACGAACCATTAAAAATATGTAGAAAGAAAAGTTAAAACGACAAAGAGAAATAATATAATAACGAGATTACTTTAAGTTGGTTAGTTAAAAAAGTGAAACGTAACGATAATGTCATTCGTTGATCAGTTTTTTTATGTTCCAAATTATGTCGTGAGTTTTTTTACAGTGAGAATTACGTCACTGATATTACCTTTTAAATTACTCCTCGTAATTTTTCCTTTAAACCTTTTAATAGGTACTGATATTCCAACGGTGTTATTAACTTTACCTTTCTCATTTTTTCTTCTTCTTTTTTTCTTTTTTTTTTTTGTTTTTGTTAATTTCACCAAACGAGTTGATCAAAACAACGTTCCTTCAACGTTCTTTAGCTTTTCCTACCAAAGTCATTATCAGATCTTTGTGCATCCATTTGTCTTCATCCCTCTAATCTAGACTCGTATCGTACAAAAAACAAATGAAACGAAAGAAATAAAACAAAGAATAACTTATCGGACCTGACAAGAAAATCTGCTTTTAAGATAAAAAAAGAAGACATTTTCTACCTTAGTAAAAAGTAAAAGGTACGATAAAGGATGTCTTACCTTTGTCTAGACCCTCGAACGATAAAGAATTTTTCTTCAAAAATAAGATATGAACCTAATCGATAACTTTTACACATTAATTTTTATCACTGATATAAATTATTCCCTCTTTTTCAATTATAATTAGATTTATTTTATTTCTAACATTAACTAGTATTAAATATTTTGTCATTTATACTTTTCATTGTTTTATTTAAGGATACAACTTTGCTGCTGCAGTTTATTTTATTAAATTCAAACCTTTATTGTAAACAAACTGATTATACATTTATGTCTCAAAGTATTATCAATTGTTTTCCACTACCTTCTTTCACCTATCCATAAGCAATTGGATCCCGTGTTGAAAGAACTGATAATCTTTTGAGGTGATCCACCAATCGGTCCAATTTTGGGCTTGTTTATAAAACCGGAAGTGCTGGTCCGCCAGGCCGTGCGCAATCGATCAAAATGAGTAGTAGCCAGAGGAAGCAACGTCTGAAGAATACGGAGGGTAGGTTAGATTTCCCATTTCAATGTTTTCAAGTATGTTTTGAAAACTTTTACAACATGAGGCCAAGCATTGTCATGTTGCAAAATAACTGTATCGTGTATTTCGAGGTATTGCAACCATTTTTTTCAATGTTCGGCTCAAACGCATTAATTGCCTTCGATAAAGATCCCCTGTGATTGTTTCAGACAGTTTTAACAGCTCATAAAATACTACATCGAGCTAGTCCCACCAAATACAGAGCATTACCTTGGATCCGTGAATAATCGGTTTAGCCATCAGCTTACAAACGTAGCCGGGATAACCCCATGATTTTGAGGTTATTGTAAAAAGCCTATTTTTAATCATCAGTTACATTGCTATGCAGAAACCCTTTCCGTTTTTTTTTTTTAAGCAGTTGTTCACAGATACAGAAACGCCGTTTAACATCTCTCGGCTTTAACTCGTATGGCACCCAGTATCCTTGCTTCTGGATCATTCCCAGACTGTTTAGACGTTTTGAAACTGTTTGTTGACTCACTCCCAATAATCCTACCAATTCCTCTTAACTTTGACATAAGTCTTCATCGAGCAAATGCTCTAATTCCTCATCTTCAAAAACTTTTGGTCTTCTACCACTATGCTGGATTTTTTACGCGGAAATCACCGCTCTTGAAACATTGAAAGCACTCACGACATGTTCTTTCACTCATAGCAGCCTCACCATAAGTGTCTGAGAGCATTCGGTGAACCTCAGCCGCGGATTTTTTCATATTAAAAAAATAAATGAAAACCTTCAGTAAATGAGAAGGATTCGGCTCAAATACTGACATTTCTAATTTGGATGTAAACACAAATCAATTACTGGTGCTATCAGGTTATGTTCACGAGATGCTAAAGAATATTGTGGAAGCTGTTTATAATGTATGTATTCGACGTCTACTTGCCACTAATGCCATTTATAGGAAACTTGCGGGAGCAAAGTTGTATAATTAATATAAATAATAATTGAATTGAATTAATGAAGAATGATTGAATTTGAACCTAACTAAATGGTAACATCACATTATTTAAATGATGTGTTGTCTGTGGGAGATCGTTAATTTCGTCAATGAAATTTAATGGGAATAATAATAATTCGTGCGAATGTAATAATGAAAGACATCAAATTGGAATAATTAGATAAATAGAAAGAGATAGAAAAAGATAAACAAATAGATAAAAAAGTGAGCCAATTGTAAAGTTTACGTCAATTTCTGATATCGGATTTCCGTTTGAACGAACGCCATGAAAATCTACATTAAGTTGGAATCGAAACGTAATTTCATAAGAATACAAAAGAAAAGAAAAAAGAACGAAGAAAAAGAAGAAAAAGATAAGAAAAATAATCTAAGAACGGTGTAACCGTGTCGAGAGATAGAATATCATTATTCGATCTTGAAAAATATCTATGGAAACATTTTACTTCTTTTTTCTTTTTTTATTATAAAACTTCGAGAGAGGAAATATTATAAAAATCAATTTTCATTTGGACGTTTAAAATGAAGAGGAAGACGTAAAATCGATAGTCCTCATTTCCGATTTTTATTTACTTTCTTCCTGAGTTAGTCTATTATCTTGTCAGAAAATCCGATACATTTATGTATACTCATTATTTGACAAGTAAATTGTCAAGGATATAAGAAAACAACGCGTCACTCAAGGATCCATATATATATATATATATATACATGTATATATAAATATGATTAAAAAAACATGTAGCAGGTTGATTGCATGATATAATAGTAGATGAAATTTTATATTCGTTTTTTTGTTATTTTTAAAATGAAAAAGAAAATTAATTATAAAGTTTGACGTTTAATCTTACGTATAAAAATAACGAAATTCTGACATTTCATGAAGCAATATTTTATTTCTCTGAAAATATTCTGTCTCCAGAATAAATAAATATATATATACATATTTATATATGAGTATGAAATATACCAATATTTCCATCTTCGATAAGCGTCGATGTGAATCGACGTAGAATATCGTTTGGTTCTGTTGCTACATTCCAGGTACGTTTGTCTCGTAGAAAATATACATAAAATGTGATATATATATATATATAAGACCAAATAAAAATATAAGAACGTAAAATATTCGTGTGTGTATAGTCGGAGCATCGAAAATCAATTTTCAATAAATGTTATACGTTTTTTTGAGTATGTTTACACGTATATAATATTTAAATATATATATATATATATATATATATATATATATATACATAATTATTAAAAATATTTCAACAGGATTATCCAACGTACATAATCTCAATGATTTTTCAAATGAAAAAAATTTCTGTGGAATTGGAATAATTTGAAAATTATGAAACGCTGTAACGAAGAATGCGACGAAATATTTCGAAAGAGAGACAAACATAGGATTGAACCTTCGAGAGAATGAGATAGAAGACAGTAGTATTCATTTGTTTCTTATTATCTTGGTCTCCTCTTTATGCGCTGCTTCGAAATCCACACTCCTGGCTATTTAGCGTTGTATATGTGTGTGTTTGTGTGCAACTGCATGCATGATTTTTTCTTTTATTTCATATAAAATACTAAATATTATTCTAAAAATATGCATAAATTAATTACAATATTAGAGTTCAATTTTTATCATTATTTATTAAAATATTTGATTTGCAAACATTTTTAAAAGTGTTTTATTATTTACTTTCTTTGTAATTATTATAAAAATGCGCGCCTGTATGAATGCAACCCTCCAGACAAACTTTGAAAATGTTGCTTGCGAGCACCATCTGTCGAGACGAAATTTTGTTCTTCCCGAAAATTAGGCAACCCGTCATACATAAGTGTATAAACAGTTTTAATTGCAAAAAAATGTCGTCTCAGTAGATGACGCTCGCAAACAACATTTTCAAAGTGTGTCTGGAGGATTGCATACTAACAGGCGCGCATTTTTATAATTAAATTAATAATTAAATAAATAATTATAAATTAAAAGTACAAATAATATTATAATAGTATTATATAATAAATTATTCTCGAAACTTGTTTATTTCAAGGTTTCACTTCTAACTTGTGTGATATGCACACATGTTTTTTTATTAATATAGGAATATATAATTTATTCTCAACCGAGAATTATAATTTATTCTGATGTAATGCATTAACATGATTTATAAGTTCAAAAGTATGTTACAATGATAAGTGTAAGTATATCTCTTACGAAATAACCATCTTATTATTTAATAAAATCTTATTCATCTATATCACAAGTAATCCTCAATGATGAAACATTTTTATCTGAGACTATACGAATGATCTATAAAAAAAAAAAAATGCTGTAAAAATTAATCTTCAAATTTTAAAAATGGAATTCAATAAAAAAGAAAAAAAAACCTTTTTATTACATATCCCATTTCTTGGGTGAAAAATCCAATTCGAACGTATCCCAGTGTACATAAAAAAAAAAAAAAGAAACATTTCCATTTCTATTCTATTTCGTCTATTATTTGCTATCCATGTTTTTTCAATTTTTCAAAGAAATAAACTTTAACCTGTCGATAAATGAATTTCACTTTTAACCTTTTAAAATAAACGAAAAGTATTAATTGAACGTATCCTATACATGTTTCTTCTTCTAGATCGTTTATATTTTATCGACAGATATAATAACGAAACACACAGGATGGGGTATAAAAATAAAAAAAAGAAAGAAAAGAAAAAAAGAGAGTAGTTCTTTTCCGAAGAATCGACTTGTTTGTCACAGTATATATATATATAACTTCCTTTCATTTTATTTTTATCGATACACAATAACGAATGGGTTATAGGGAAGAATGCAATAATATTTCTTTTTCTCTCTTTCTCACCCTTTTTTTATTTGTTATCGTTTTATTATGTTCTCCAAAATTATTCACTCATACTTCCAGATCATTTGACATATTTATTTTACAGTTATAAACTTGTGATATATATAAAAAAAATATATATATATATTATTTACAGGATACATTGGAAACTCAACAACCCTTTTTACGAGTGTCGAAGGGCTAACGATACATACACGGTTGACGTAGAAAATAAAAACTGTTCATTCGACATTTACGTTTCAACGATAAACGTTTGATACGTTTATTTTGTAACATCTGACGGAAATATTTTTTATTTTCTTTCTTTCGTTTAACCCTTTGAATGTGGAACACGTCTGACGATTGCAATCGCATTGAGACGGAATGATTTATCTGTTAATGTTTAGTTTATTTCAATAAAATAAAAGAAAAAGAAATTCTATTGGACGCATATATTCGCCCATAGCAATCAAAGGGTTAAAGTATACGTCAGTTCACTTTTTTTTATTTCATCTTTTTCTTCTTCTGATTCTGAAAAATTGAAATGAATTGATAAACAACAGAATAGTTATATTTTTTTATTATAATATTATGTTTTTCTTTTGTTCGTTAACACACTATAGGAGGATCGGGTTTTTCTACCCATTCCACAGACTGGCACTGGTCGGCGGGTCACGTATTAATACGTTTTATGCAGAACGTAAGCAAAGTTTCAGTAAAACACTTACTAATGCTAGTTTTTTTTTCATTGTCACTAATTTTTGAGCAGGAATGATGTTTTTGGTTGTTTTTTTTTTTGTAAAGCCTGACCAGTGTTTAGTCCTAAATTTATTAATTTTTAAGAAAAACTATTAATTTGATGAAATGTGCTATTTTGATACTGCAAGTTTCGTGCTTACAAAGTAGCATAAATTCAGTTGATTGATTTTGATAGCATTGAGTTTAAGTTTTCTACATCTTCGAAATACTATTTGATACTTATTTTTCAAATTTCATTGAAATCCTACTACTAGATGTGAAGATACAACATGTTTTCTAAAAAGTGCACTGCTTTCATATTTCGCTCATTTTTGCTCGCTACACGCGTGAGTCAAGCTCACGACTTTCTCGACGATAATATGTTAATAACGTACCAAATGTCACAGCTGACGAGGACCGACGACCAATAAAATTTGTATGTGACCCTCTTCTATCTCATCCGTCTTTTTCCAGTAAAGAAAATCTTCAAAAGGCTTACAACGGGTGCCTCCAAAGCGATGGAAATGCAAAATGACACGAGGTAGGATGCGACAAGGTTGCCAAAGTAAACGATGAGCTATAAAAGCACAAACGTATAACCTTGCCTGAATTTAATATGCTCTTTTTTTTTTACATCAAAAGATTTTCATTTTCTTTAGTTTCATCCCATACAAAAACTCTGAAAGATTTTAACCAGTTAACTGTCGCCAGAATCAAGTCATGACGTGTATACTCGTCAATCACAAAGTAAGTTCCGCTTGAAATATCTTGAAATTTGAGAATATATTTTGTTTTTTTCAAAAATTACAATTGAAATGGCCAATGGTCACTACTTTATACGCATGACGAGTATACTCGTCAATACATTTCTCAATGACGAGTATGCACGTCAATAATATATTTCTCCATGACGTGTATACTCGTTAATCACAAAGCAAGTTGCACTGCTAAAATATTGGATCAAAAAGATGGGTTTATTTTGTAAAATTGACAATTAGGCGCGTTGATTGATTATACGCGTGACGTGTATACTCGTCAATATATATCTCCATGACGAGTATACTCGTCGATATACAAAATCATGCTACTTCTCCATAACAAGTATACTCGTCAATACACTTCTCCATGACGAGTATACTCGTCAATGCACAGTTAACTGGTGAAACATAATTTCTATCAAAACGTAACAATAATTCTATAATTTTATATAATTTTATAATAATAAAAATTAGATTTATATTAAATAAAAAGGTTTAACTGAAAATTTGTTCTTAGAAATATCTTAAGTTAGGTTAAAAAAAGAAAAAAGATAAAAGAAAAATGTAAAAATAATGAGACAAGTCTTACCACAATCCCATTATGAAGGTGCAACGGGCCATCCATTTGACCAGCGGTGATCATCATGATGACAGGGTGAATCAAATAAGCGCAATAAGTTAGTCGCGATAGAGGATACATCAACCTCAGGGACAGAAGATTGTCTATCATTTTAGCTGAGCCTGTACAACACTGTATCACGATGAAGGACACTGCAAGTGCCCAAGCAGTGTGACCCAAGGCCGCGTAAATGGAACTCACCGCTACCGTTAAATTAGCTGGATATAAGCCGTACACAACTGAGAACATTATCAATCCTGACAGCAACCAACCTGTCAACTTAATATACTGAAAATAAAATAATAATAATAATAATAATAATAATAATAATAATAATATTATTATTTATTTTTATTTCTTTCATTTGTTTTTTCATTCATTTAAATGAGAAATGTTTGATGGGTTACATCAACTCGGATGGATTAAAAAATTGAAATGTGAAAGAAAAATTTGAGAAGATCATAGATAATATTTTATAATATTTTATGTTATAACAAAATGGAATAGAAAATAATTGTCGTTGGAATATGAGAGATCGATTTGGTAAATTGAGGCCACGTTTGGTGCCGTCGTCCTCTTAGAAGAGAGGCATACGCCATTCATACGGGACATAATACATGTCCCGATAATATTCTGTCTACCAATGTCCTATTTTCTACTTTTTTTTTTTTTTTTTTTTTTTTTTTAATAATAGTTCCTATAGAATTGTCTTCAATTAGAATTCACGATATTATGATGTGGGTGACTTTGAAACTCGACTATTTTTACTTTTTATTATTATTGTATTATAAAAAAATTAATAATAATAATTTTATTAATGTCCATTTTACTTACCAAAGATAATTCGATTTTGCAGTTAGTCTTGAACAATAAATAACCCGTAATCGTACCGATGAAATATGGTCCAGCTCTTAACCATGGTTTATCGTAGAGTTCATCGAACAGTGCAAACGGTTCTTGAATCCTACATTTAGGAATAACTAAATCCATTGAACAAAAAAACATTCGATCGAAAGGTAGGAGAGAAAAAAAATAAAACGTGACATAATTTTTTTAATTTACCTTGCAACATAATCATTCGTATAAGCTACGGAGAAGGTGGTGAAGCAAGAAGATATTATCAGAAATATCACCAAACTGATTGCCATTTTTTTATACTTCACTGATAACAAAAGAAGTATTATACCAAGTACGTAAAATTGAGTATCGTTTGACATATACCAACTCCAAAGCATACACTGAAATTTAAATATGAGAATGATGATGATGATTATTATTATTATTATTATTATTATTATTTGAAAATTAAAGTTTCGTAATTTTGATAGAAACTGTACAAGAAGTTTCAAGTTACAATAGTTCAAAAGATGAATTCACAAGTTTAAATATCTTCCAAAACTGTCGAAGAATTGAAAGGGGTTGGGAAAAGAAGAAGAAGGAGAAGAAGAAACTAATTAACTTTACTTCATTGATTATTCGTTAGGATGATTTTTGTTGTGATCACTCGTTGTTACGTTAGATCGTGTCTCATTCGTTTCTCCAAAACTTTCCCATCACCGATAGAATTAATTATTGGAAAACGATTGAAACGCGCCTCTAACCACCCCTTTCCCCTCATTTCCTACGTTCCACCGATCAGTGGGTTGCATTCGATCGGATTTATTCGCGCTTAGCAAGAAATTTTCTACCACGCACATTCGAATTTTTTTGCGAACGAATTTTGCTCGAAAAATTTTAATAAATATCATTGCGCAATATGGACCATTTATTTTGAAAATTGTGTAAATCCAATTTCCATAGAACATAAAAAGGAAAAAGAATTTTCTGTATAAACAAAAGGATTATTTTGATTCATTTTATTATGGAATACAACTTTGCTTCCGCAATTTTTATTTTAAATTCTAACCTTTATTGTAAGAAACTGATTTTACATTTAGGTTTTAAAGTATTGTCCATTGTTTCCCACTACCTTCTTTCACCTTTCCATCAACAATCGGATCTAGCGTTGAAAGAACTGATAATCTTTTGAAACAATCCATTAATCGATCCAATTTTGGGCTTGTTTATAAAACCGAAAGTGCTGGTTCGCCAGGCCGTGTGCAATCGATCAAAATGAGTAATAGTCAGAGGGAGCAACGTCTGAAGAATATAACGGGTGGGGTAAGACTTTCCATTTCAACGTTTCCAAGTATGTTTTGACAAATTTTACAACATGAAGCCGAGCATTGTTATGTTGCAAAATAACTTTTTCATGTCTTTCGAGGTATTGCGGCCGTTTTTCTTTCAATGTTCGGCTCAAACGCATTAATTGCCTTCGATATAGATCACCTGTGATTGCTTCAGACGGTTTTAACAGCTCATAAAATACTACATCGAGCTAGTCCCACCAAATACAGAGCATTACCTTGGATCCGTGAATAATCGGTTTAGCCATCAGCTTACAA
>NW_015149150.1:23386-66821 GCF_001465965.1 Polistes dominula
TGACAATTAACCGTAAAAATAAAAGCTTAATTAGCAGTATCAATAGTAATCGTTATATCTGCATACGAACATAAAAAATACACGATCATTTTATTTCTTGTAATATCATGCGCGTCATATCTTTTTGTTTTTTGCACATCATAGTGCATGAACCTTTTTGAAAAGAAAACACTTCGAAGACATACGTGTACTCGATTGCACGCTATAAAAGTAATATTATCGTTTCGTAAGTATTGTAAAAAAAAGAAAATAAAAATAAAAGAAATCGTATGACCTGTTCGATCAAACGGATATGAATGTAAGCGTAATATTATGTATGTTTTATGAATGTAAATGTTATGTATGTTTATGAATGTAAGCGTATGCAATACTGTTTTTCTTTTCAACATATAATATTTATTATGTGTTATAAAAGAACATAGAGACGATAAGATTGTTTTTTTTTTTTTTTTTTAAATTCTACTAGTACCGTTTGCATTTTCATTTCTAATGTGCAATTATTAAAAGTATCTATTATATTTAAGTTAGTTGAAATTAATGCCTTCGAGTATTTGCCATTATGTAAATTTCACTCGCGTAATAAAGTTGTAACTCAAGAAATTTGTCTCACGTCCTGAAACTCTTGCATACTGATAGCAATTTTCAAACTTTTCTTATCATTACATATAGAGGGAGTTTACGTAACGCTGGACACTTATATATCTTAAAAAATAATAATGTGAACAATTAAAAAATGGATGAAACCTGTTGTACAGGATCATATGATCCAGTTTATCAGTAACGCTCAAGGCAACATCAGGAGCGGTCAATTTCTGTTTGCGTCAGGAAAAAACTGCATCGTCCAAGATTCAGGTAAGTGTTACAGCTACATTTCTGTGCTTAAGTCAATGTGGTGTTTGTTCATTTATAAAAAGCTCCATTATAATTCGTTATATGTAAATTTTTGTCTTGATTTTCAAAACGGATTAGATATTAATCACGTAATGTTTTTATTATGTTGTCCCTTAGTATCAATCAGAACTAGTCCTTTTACGCTTTAAACTCAAATCTAAATTCAAAATAGCAACAGAAAAATAAGTTTATAAACAATAATTTTTAAATAGTCTTTTCAAATTCATATACACAGTTAATCCATATTACAATTATTTATTAGTTTAATGAATAGATTGAGATCAATTTTATTACTTTCTAAAGAATATTTTATTCTAAAAAAAATATATTATTTCAAATAAATGATAAGAAAAAATAAATTAGGTATATTATATCATTTGTATCCACTACTTCAAATATAAAATGAATTCTTTGAAACGAATATTCATAAATCAACATTATTTGTAATACCTATTAACGGTTTATATAATGTTATATACTGGAGTTATAAATCACAAATAAACTTTGACAATGATCATAAAAGTTTCAAAATATGTTTCAAACAAACAAAAGAATAAAACTTTTCTTTAAATTTCTCTTATTTTAAAGTTTTCAAAAAGAAAATAACATTTTTATTATATATATAAATGTAATATCATTTTTTCTATCGTTACATTTCATTTATTTAATTTTACAATTTTTTCAGAAAAATAAATGCAAGAAAAAATATATATATTATATTATATTAGTATTTAATATATATATATATTACCAAGAGGTATAGAACTTTGCGCCTGCTCTTTTTCTTTTAATTTGTTTTGATATTCCTGACTGTTTACGAGTTCTGAAACTTTCAATCTGCCTATTCTCTCTTTTGCTGCCATCTCTCCTTGAGTAATACCCGGGTTTTTAAGCTTCAAACGCACTAATTCTTCAAGTTGCTGTTCTCTACTTAGTGTTTTTGTAATACGTTTGTTTAAGTTGAAATCGCCACTCTTGAAGTAATTATACCACCTTACACATGTTGTTAAGGATATAATACCCGTTCCATAAGCGTATGAGAGCATTCGGTGGGCCACACGGGCGGATTTTTTACTATTAAAATAATAAAGTAACACTTCCCGCTAATGACGAGTAGTTGGTTTATAATCTGACATTTCTAATTTGAAATAGCTATATATAATGTAAACACAAGTCAACTACTGATACTACCAAATTATCTTCACAAAATGTTAAAGAGTATTCCAAACTGTCTTATATGTATGTATTCGACGTCTACTTGTCACTAATGCCATCTACAATAATCTATATATATATGTATATGTCCATACCTAATATATATTACTACTATATTTATGTAATATGTAGGGGGAGTTCACGTAACATCTAACATCACCTAGCGCCGATAACTCATATATTAACCGTTTCTTTTCAAAATGATGTTAATCCACTTTTTCTTTTTTCGAGAAAATTAAAGGTTTGTATATCTGGTAATTAAAAAATTTAGGCTAGTTATATGAAGTCTGCCAATATTTCTACAGATTTATCAATATGCCATTTAGTTATATAAATTTGTATTACGCGAATTTGACTAAAGTAACGTATATTTACTTACTGCATTAAACTTACATCACTTTCTAAATGAAACAATTGTGAAAATCGTTTAATTTCAATTTTGAAAAATCAAATATCATTTAAAGTTTGTTTTATATTAACCAAATTCTGTATCCTAATAATGACAAAATATAAAATGGAAGTAGTATTTTTAATTTTAGACGTTAATTACATTGTTAAAAATACAATATATTGGTAGTATTTACTTATGCTCTGTATATGAGAGTTTTTTGAAATATTTATGATACACAGGAGGTATATAAGGTAATAACTACTTGAAATGTTTATATTTTTCTTAACTAATAGGTCAGACGTCTTGGTACAAAGCCGCCACGGCTATTTTTTCAAATTTTAGCGATGTTTTAGGATATGTAGATAATTTACAGTTTTAAATTCTTTGTTTTTAATCGATGTTTTGAATAAAATAGTATATGGTACAATTTTAATAAACCACATCCATCATATTGGCAAGCAATTAACCTTTTCTTCATTAGTGTTTCTTCTTATCTGTTTTTTGATTGTGTTTTGAAGATTTTTTTTTTTTAATGAAATTTTCTCATTTTATTTCATGTAAAGTGAATTTATTATTTCTTTAGATTGTTTTATTAAATCATAATAATCCTGTGATTTATATAGCAAATCTTTTTACTCTTTTTTTCTTCTTTTTTTACTATAGAAATGGGACTTAAAACTCTTTCAAAATAAACTGTAGATATCTTAAAAAATAATAATCAAAAGCGGATGAAACGTGTTGTACAGGATCATACGATCCAGGTTATCAGTGAGGCTCTAGTGTTTTCTGCAGGAAAACACTGCATCGTCTAAGATTCAGGTAAATGTTACATCTACATTTCTGTGTTTAAGTCTTTATGGTATTTGCCCATTTATAAAGGGCTCCATTATTATTCGTTATATTTGAATGTTCTTGTTGATTTTCAAAACATATTAGGTATAGATCACGTAATGTTGGTATTATCATGTTTCCTAGTAACGAACAAAAGTATTCCTTTAACGCTGTACAGTCAAATCTACATTCAAAATAGAAAAAGAAAAAAAAAAGGTCAAATATTTATATACACAGTGAGGCAACGAATTATTCTATATATCATTAGGACACAGTTTATAAACATTAGTTGATAAACAGTGTTTTCAAATTCAAATTCATTTCAAATTCATATCATTTCAATAAACGGAAAATCTATTTTAAAATTATTGATTCATTTAATGAATAGATCGAGATCAATTTTATTACTTTCAAAAGAAAATTTTATTCTAAAAGAAATTTATTATTTCAAATAAATGATGAAAAAAAAAAGAAATTAGGTATATTATATCATTTGTAACCAATACATCAAATATAAAACGAATATTCGGAAATCAATAGTATTCGTAATATTTAGTAACGGTTTATATGATATTATATACTGAAGAAAAAAAAATCTTAAATAAACTTTAACAATGATCATAAAAGTTTCAAAATATTTTTCGAACAAACAAAAGAATAATAAAATTTTTCTTTAAATTCCTCCAATTTTAAACTGACCGATGTTCCAAAGTTTCAATAAGAGTAAAACATTTTTTTTATATACATATATATAATATATATATATATATATATAGCTTTACTGTAGATGGCATTAGCGACAAGTAGACGTCGAATACATATATATAAGACAGCTTGGAATACTCTTCAATATTTTGTGAGCATAACTTGATAGTATTAGTAGTTGACTTGTGCCTACATCATATAGTTGTTTCCAATTCGAAACGTCAGATTATAAGCCGACTGATCGTCTTTTAACAGAGGTGGTAATTTATTTTTTTAATAATAACACAAATCAATATATAACAAATATATATATATATATATATATATATAATGAAAAAAGAAATATCATTATGTTTGTTGTAACAAAATATAAGTGATGAAATCATTTATTCTGCAAATTATATTTGAGTAATGTGCAAATTAATGACAGTTATAAACAAGATATTTAATAGAACAACAGTAATGTTTAACATAATTTATATTTTAGATATATATAAAATGAAGTATAATAATCAAACAGTCAAGAAATCACTTAAATATTGTTACAATTTATAAAATAAATTTACAATAGATATGATAATATTATGTTTGTCCAAAGATTTTATGATAAGCATATCTATATTTGAGGTACATTTAAATGTACAGTGAAATTTTATGAAACCCTGACAAGTATCAAGAAATTATTTTATTATTATTTGACGTAAAAATATTTGAACAGTAGGTAAATCTTCTTTAATGATACTTTAATGATACGGAAACGGTTGATATGTTCATTAGATAGGTAAAATACGGAAAACTCTCAATTCCACACATAGACAAAAAAATCAAATTATCTTTCGAGTTTTTCCCTAGCGTCAACTACTCAAATATTTTTAAAAATAATAATCAAAACAGGTGAAAGGGGTGCAGGGTCATACGATCCAGTTTATCTAGTAACGCTCAAGGCAGCATCAGGAGCGGTTGATTTCTGTTTTTGGCAGGATAACACTGCATCGTCTAAGATTCGTGTAAGTAGTACAGCTACATTTCTGTGCTTAGGTCAATGTGGTATTTGTTCATTTATAAAAAGCTTCATTATAATTCGTTATATGTGAATTTTTGTCTTGATTTTCAAAACGGATTAGATATTAATCACGTAATGTTTTTATTATGTTGTCCCTTAGTATCAATCAGAACTAGTCCTTTTACGCTTTAAATTCAAATCTAAATTCAAAATAGCAACAGAAAAATAAGGTCAAATATTTATATACACAGTGAGGCACAGAATTGTTCTATATATCATTAGGACACAGTTTATAAACATTAGTTGATAAACAGTCTTTTCAAATTTAAATTCATTTCAATAAACGGAAAATCTATTTTAAAATTATTTATTCATTTAATGAATAGATTGAGATATATTTTATTACTTTCTAAAGAATATTTTATTCTAAGAAAAATATATTATTTCAAATAAATGATAAAAAAGAAATTACGTATATTAAATCATTTGTATCCGGTACGTCAAATTTAAAATGAATTCTTTGAAACGAATATTCGTAAATCAATATAATTTGCAGTGTTTAGTAACGGTTAATATAATATTATATACTGAAGAAATAAATCATAAATAAACTTTGACAATGATCATAAAAGTTTCAAAATGTGTTTCAAACAAACAGACAAACAACAAAATAAAGCTTTTATTTAAATTCTTCTCATTTTAAACTGACTGACGTCTCAAAGTTTTCGAGAAAAAAATATTATTTTTATTATATACACATATATATATATATTTATATATATATTAAATATCACACATTTTTCCAATCGTTAAATTTTGTTTCTTGAATTTTACAATTTTTTCCAAAAAATAAATACATGAAAAAAAAAAAAAATATATATATATATATATATTACCAAGAGGTATAGAACTTTGCTCCTGCTCTTTTTCTTTTAATTTGTTTTGAAATTCCTGACTGCTTAGGTACTGTGAAACTTTAACTTGGCTTATTTTCACTTTTCATTCCATCTCTTCTCGAGTAATACCCGGGTCTTCAAGTGTCAAACGCACTAATTCTTCAATTACCCGTTCTTTATTTAGTTGTCTTGCATTAGGTTTGTCTAAGTTGAAATCACCTTTCTCGAAGCTTTGATACCATTTATAACATGTTTGACGGGATATAATATCCACTCTATAAACGTATGAGAGTATTCGGTGGGCCTCACCGGCGGATTTTTTACTATTAAAATAATAAAGTAACACTTCCCGCCAATGACGAGTAGTTGGTTTATAATCTGACGTTTCTAATTTGAAATAACTATATGATGTAAACACAAGTCAACTACTGATGCTATCAAGTTATGATCACAAAATGTTAAAGAGTACTTCAAGCCGTTTATAATGTATGTATTCGACGTCTACTTGTCACTAATGCCAACTACAGTAATCTATATATATATATATATTATTACTATATTTAATATATAGGAGGAGTTCACTAACTTCGGACGGCACCTAGCACTAGCCACTCATATATCTTAAAAAATAATAATCCAAAACAGATGAAACGTGTGGTACAGGATCATACGATCCAGTTTATCAATGACGTTTAAGGCAATATCAGGACCAGCTGATTTCTGTTTCGGCAGGAAAACACTGCATCGTCCAAGATTCAGGTATTTTTTACAGCTACATTTCTATGTTTAAGTCTTTATGATATTTGTTTATTTGTAAAGGACTCTATTATTATTCGTTGTATATGAATTTTTTGTTGATTTTTAAAATGAATTAGGTATAGATCACGTAATGTTGATATCATCCTATCTCCTTGTACAGATGAAAAACAGTCCTTTAACGCTGGACAGTGAAAACTGCATTGAAGATAGCAAAAGAAAAGTACGAGCAACAAACCAAAGACGTGAAGGCTAAAGGAAGAAGTGAACTAGAGGGGAAACAAGTCAAAGGAGTAAAAGCTGAGGGAAAAAGTGGAGATAGAGATAAGAAAAAACAGCCACTGTCTGAGATATCTGAAATTGAAAGAACTATTTGCGTAGTGTGCTTAGCGAACTACGACGAAGACTGTATACAGTGTTACAACTGGTATTGGTAAGCTCATGAAGCATGTGCAGACATTTCTGAATGTTCATCATATGTGATCGATGCCGGATGATTTAAAAATTTGCGGTGCTAGTTGTTCGAAGTGAAATCTGTCTGTTACTAGGTGACACTTCCAGCGATTGTATATTTTGACACCAAAGTTTAATTCTTATTTTTAAATTTGTTTATGCAGAAGTTTTTCGGGATGTGTGCAAAATTAAAATGTCTATTTAGATTTCGTAAGATTAGAAAAATAAGCACACGAATCACTTTAAAATATAGTTTGGAAGTTATTTTTAATAATATTTGAAAGATTTCGTTTTAATACATGTGCCATTGATATATTAGATCTACCGGAAAATACTGTCCATTTTGAAAATGAAATAAAATAATAAATTATTCATCATTTAAACAATTAATACTATGGCGTCCGGTGGCTCCACGTTGGTGCCATTCGAAAACTTTTGGATAAGTGCCCCTGGCTCCACTTTGGTGCTATTCAGAAATTATTGCGCAACTGCGATATACTTATATATATATAATAATATATAATAATATAAATACCAGCGCGACAGGAAAAAATCTAGATTAGACGTGCGGACGGCATAGTGTTAATTACTTTAATTACTTTTGAACTATTGCCAACATGGTGGCAATTTGTATATATTCCATTTTAAGAAATGGGGCCTTACCCCCTAGTGACGAAAAATTGAACTAATGTTTGTTTGAACTGACAAAATTTCCAGTAGACTTTATATTTATTAGAAAAGTTTCTGACTTCTCTCTCTTTTAATAATTGCGGTAATCTAATATGCATAATATGCAAACTCATAGAAAATGTAATTACAATCTCCGGCAAGTTGCAACACAATGTAAGATAAACTTAGAAACGAACAAAATGAAAAGTTAATTGAATTATCTTAATGTAAATGAAGGATTGTTTTACTTTTGGTTGAATAAAATTAACCGTAGTCATTAATTATAAAAATCGGTCAAGTTAGACGATTATTTCATTTTTCCGATATCGTTAAAATAACTTTCCAATGAGGGTAAAAAAATAAAAGAGATGATGGGTTATCCAATTACTCAATAACCCTGTTATAAAATATGATTGATGAAATGAAACGTCAATCAATGGTTAAACATAATTATGTATCTCATTAATTTATCATTTTATAATAGTCCAAGTATCGAATTCCTACGAAATATGTCAATGGCTAATAAGATTATCTGTTTTATTATTAAGAAATTTATTGGATTGATTGTAAAAATAATTAGGAAGAGAAAGTGTAGCGAAGCTAACGAGCACGTGTTACTAATGCACATTACGATCGGTAATAATTTTCAGGTATATAGAACCAATCAATTAGTGACTGCTGTAATTGCATCTACAAAATTTATTGCTTGCGATGTAGGAAAAATATAAATTGATAGGTAATCTCAATAAAGGATTATTCAAATAAGCAATTATAATAACTCTCGTATAATAAATAAATATTCAAATAATTTGATATTATTATAAAATATCAAAAAATGAATCACATTTGTTCGAATAATCTTACTTTGGATATAAGGGGTAATTTAAATTTAAGGAATAACTAATATCCAAGGAAGATTATCATTGTACTAAACAATATCAAACAACTTTGTTAGTTAGGTATCACGCTAAAGAGTATTATTAACATCACTCACGTTAGCACGTAAAATTTGGGGTCTTGCCAAACGGTGTAGTCGCTTAACGGCACTGGTTTCACCGTGAAAATGTGAATCTTCGGGCCAACCGATCGATATGTAAAGTTACCCTCTAATTCGACTCGATCTGCATTGGCTCTTAACATCGAAGTCAAGGATTGTCGATCGCACGAACTTGGCAAGCATAAACCCAAAAATACTTGTCGTGGCTGAAAATCAAACGAGAAATCAATAACCTTAATTAACTTTTTTCGATTCAAAAAATGTTAACAAAAATATTATATATTGTAATATAAATAATGTATTTATTATAATATACATAAATAATATATTATTCTATTTTATATTAGGTCGTTCTTTTTTTTGATGACAAGTTAAACAATGTTGCATGCGTAATATACTTTGTTTGTTGTATTTTATATTATTTTATTAAACAATATCGATTCTAACCTATTTTACCTTTTTCTATATTTTCAATTATTTAATCTAAAAAAAAGGAAGAACCTTTTGGGACGACCTAATATATATATATATATATATAATATAATTAAAATTGATAACTAAGATAATATATATTCTTTTCTTTGTTATTTTATTAAAAAGTTATTTAATAAAGAATTATATGAAAAACTTTATTTCGAATTTATTTATCTTCTTTATTCTTAATACGTATTCTTATCTTTTTCCTTCCGCTAATAATCTTACCTTTAACAGAACTTAAAAATATAAAGAGTTGCATAAGCCGATTATCGTTAACGTAGGAACTTACTACTTTCTCTTGAACAGAAGAGAATTTACTTTAGGCTGCAACTAAGTTTAAACTTTCAAGCTTATTCGAATGTATTTAATAACACTGTAAAGCTTCTGTTTCTCTGAGTGCTACCATTATTTGTTATTTCTTCGGAGTCAGAGTCATGGGATAAAATCGTTATGGTAATCTTAAATCTACATCTTATGAATAAGTATGCAATAATAATATTAATATTAATAATACTAATGTTGTTGTTAATGATGATGATGATGATGATGATGAGAATGTGTTTTTTTTTTCAAAACATCTTTCTAGATTTTTTACGTCAATTTAAAAGCAGAAAGATAATTCCCTGAAGGTATATTTTCGATGAAAGATTCATTTTTCCCTTCGGATGTGGGGCTTTAAATCTGCATGAGCGCTCATAACTTAGTTTTCCCTGCGGTTACTATCTTTCGTATATAGTAGAAATCCATTATGGAAGCTAAATTGAGCTTTATCTAGCGTTTTACCCTACTACTCTGTCTTTTTATATTATTATTATTATTATTTTTACCTTCTTTATCATTATTTCACCATTAATATCCTTACTTGGGAATTTTCTTTTCATTCATCCATAACAAATTAATAAAACTTTATTAAAGAAATATTTCCTCCCCTCTAAATAAGGAGAGGTGCAGGATTTAATCCAGCATATAAGAATATAAGTTTAAATGATATTTAAATGAATTCTTTAACACTAGATATACCAGACCAGTCATTTTGACTAGTCGGGTCATTTTAATTCAAAATGTCTACTTCATGTAACATTTGATTTGTGTAAATAATTTTAAAATATCTATAAATCCATTTATCTATTAAAATTATTATTGTTAACACTAATTCTTTAACACTAGATATAGCAGACCAGTCATTTTGACTAGTCGGGTCATTTTAATTCAAAATGTCTACTTCATGTAACATTTGATTTCTGTAAATAATTTTTAAATGTCTATAAATCCATTTATCTATTAAAATTATTATTGTTAAATATTTTTTGTTATTTTTAAAAAGTAAATAAAGATTGAAAGCTTCAAAAAGCATTTTTTTATACACCAGTCATTCCGACTAGTGTGGTAGAAATAAGTATACTGAAAATGATGGTATGTCTAGTATTAATTATAGATTATGAAAATGTTGCAACGTCCAATTTTCATAGAAAAAATAAAATAAAGTTTCCTGTATACACCACAGGATTATTTTGATATTTGATGTTTGATTTTTCCAATATAAATCAAACAATTTAAGCAATTGAGTAATTTTAAAAATGGTGTAAATCAATTTTTAAACTTAACATTAATAATTGAATACTTTTAATTTGACCAGAACATATAACCAATTAATTTTCTCAAAGAAACAGCAAAAAATGTACTTGTGCACCACTTTCAAAAATATAAATTTCTTGAATTATTAGTTCACAGTTTATAACCTTACTGTGGAATTTTCTTTTCATTCAACCATAACAAATTAAAAAACTTTATTAAAGAAATGTTCCTTTCCCTCTAAATAAGAGGAGGTGCAGGATATAATCCAGCATATAAGAATATAAGTTTGTATATTTAAATTAATTTTTTAATCATAAATTATAAAAGTGTAGCAAAGTCCAATTTCCATAGAAAAAGAAAACAGAGTTTCCTGTAGACACTACAGGATTGTTTTGATATTTGATTTTTCAAAATTAAAAGTAAACGACTGTAACGATTGACTCATTTTAAAAGTGGTGTAAATCAATTTTCATACTTGACATAATACTTGAATACTTTTGAATTAACCACAATACATGAGACGTTTGTTTTGAAAGTGGCCTGATTCCATTTTCCAAAAAAATCAAGTTAGCAACTGTAATAGTTACATTTTTACATAATCTTTTTATTCTGAAGCAACTTGTTATTAATATATTACAAAATCATGAAAATTTGCTGATTAATGAAACGATGAAAAAGTTTGTTTTGAAAATGGCCTGACTCCATTTTCCAAAAAAATCAAGTTAGCAACTGTAATAGTTACATTTTTACATAATCTTTTCATTCTAAAGCAATTTGTTTTAATTCTATTATAAAATCATTCAAATTTTGTAACACGAAAATTTGCTGATTAATCAAACGATGAAAAAGTTTGTTTTGAAAGTGGCCTGACTACATTTTCCAAAAAAGTCAAGTTAGCAACTGTAATAGTTACATTTTTACATGATCTTTTCATTCTAAAGCAATTTGTTATTAATATATTACAAAATCATTCAAATTTTGTAACACGTAAATTTGCTGATTAATGAAACGATGAAAAAGTTTGTTTTCAAAGTGACCTGACTCCATTTTCCAAAAAATTCAAGTTAGCAACTGTAATAGTTACATTTTTACATGATCTTTTCATTCTGAAGCAATTTGTTACTAATATATTACAAAATCATGAAAATTTTGTAACACGAAAATTTGCTGATTAATGAAACGATGAAAAAGTTTGTTTTAAAAGTGGCCTAACTCCATTTGTCAATTATTATTTTCCAATTGTCCGTAATTATTCGTAATGATAGAGATTTTGGCATGGTAGAAATGTCATTAAACAAAAATTATTTACCGTTTATCCCCCAAAGATTATTATAATATCAGAAAGTTCCACAAAGTTAATAACTTTATTGTAATTAAATGAAACAAGAAGATTCTTGTATGAACAAAATTATTAGAAAAGGCAATTTTTAAAAAGGTACAGAATTATAACCGAGAATCGATAAACTGATTAAAAATATTTTTAAATACGTTTTGTCAGAAATGAACCGTATCAAATTTTCTATAAAACATCGATGAATGAAAATGAAAATTTAAAAATCATAAATTTATTACCACGTCTGAATAGACCAAAAAAGCTCGACAATATTATATTGACATCACTGTATGAAAATATCAGACAAATTACAACAGCAAAATTCAAGGACATAATGCACCTATTACGACATATATCATGACTTCTTCAAATCCCTTTCATACACTCAAAATGTAAATGAGCAGTAAATTGTTTTGTAATTGCTGTAGTTAACAAATGTTTTGAATCGCATAAATTATGTTTTGTCTAAAGTGTTTTAAGAATATGTAAAATTAATTGAGTATTGTTTCTTTCAATTTGAAGCATCTTAAATTATGTTGAATGGACTTGGGCTCCTTTAAATTTTATAATAAATTTGGTTGTTAATTTTGAAAGTAGCCTAACTCCATTTTTGCTAAGAAAACGTATATTTATTGTCACTATTTTAATAAAAACTATAAATTGAACACCCTTAGATGCAGTATAACTCGTTGGTATATTTTTAATGGCACTGAAAACAAACTCCTAAATGGAGTTAGGCCACTTTCAAAATAAACTATTCATATAAACCTTTAATTTTTTCAAAGAAACAACAGAAAATGGACTCGTACACCACTTTCAAACTGAATGATAATTATTTGAATCATTATTTCTCCATTTATATCTTACTATGACAATTTCTTTTCATTGGTCAATTACAAATACAATTAAACTCACCGGTAATTCAAGTTCCTTAGGCAAAGTCAAGTAGATCCTAGCTACGTGAAAGTTGACTTTATATGGTGGTACACTTTCCGTTCCACCCGTTAGATTTTTCTCTTTCGTAATGTTGATCTCTTTGCAGAGTGTATTAGAACCCAACCAAAAACCATTTCCAAAATAGAATTGTGAGGAATATCGGCCGCTTGCGTCGGACACTGATTAAAACAAAACAAAACAAAACAAAAAATGTACATAATAAACATCGTTAATAGATCGTTGAGCACTTAACGAGGTATTTTATGAAGAAAATAGTGGTTCAGATAATTTGAAAGGTAAATAGAAAAAGAAAGAGAGAGAGAGAGAGAGGTAAAGAGAGTTAACGGATCCTAACGTACGTACGAAGGTTCGATTACGTCGTCTTAACTTGAAAGGTTCATTACCAGTTATGTAAACTCTCGCTTGAACAATTTAAAGCCGATAGTATTGGATAGAAAGTGCAGTATTGCAGTGAACGAGATGACGCCAATTGCATTGCGATGTTTCGTTCCATTGAACTTTTATTTTCTTTTACGTACACACACACATACACACACACACATATACGTACAATTTTATTTCTGTCTATAAATCGATATACTTTCCTTCGATTATCTCATTTTGATTACAATCTACAGACTATCATAATTATTTCGTCATGCTCGATATGTTTAAACATAAATAGGTAATAAAAAGAAAAGGAGGAACATGAAAGCGATAAAAATGAAATGAAAGAAAAAGAAAAAAAAAGTAATAAATAAATACACGTTAAGGTAAAAGTTAGAGTTGTGGATAATTTCACAAGTGTAAGAATGTAATCGTAATAAAACGAGCACGTTGTAACTGACGTAGCTATATTTAAGAATCATTAAGAACGTTATGAAATAATTCATAGCAAGACGCAAAGTTGTTCGAAGAGGGGAAAAAAAGAGAGATTGCTCAATAATGCAACCTAACAACAACAATAACAATCAAATTATGATGTTACCACTATGAAATATATTACGATTATTATTATATTGTGTTAGTTGTTACTATTTTCTAGTTTCTCTTTCTATTTTGTATTTTATTATTGGTTTAAAAATAATGACGAAGCAGTCAATGACCTAGGGAAAATTTCCGTTTGGTTTATTATTAAAAGGATCGATCGTACAACTCGTCTATCTGTCTGTCTGTCTGTCTGTCTATCATGAATAATTGATATGCAGAAAGTGTAAGAGAGTGAGAGAGAGATAGAGAGAGAGAATATTGTGGTATTGTTCGAGATAATCAATGAACACAGCTTAAAGCTCACTATATTCCTTCCTAACACACCTACACACATAGATATATTATTCCGTGACACGTGGAATTCATCGGACAAGTACCTGTGTCATACTCTCTTCTTTTTCTCTCTCTCGAGTTTCATCATCTCGCATCGATACGAGAACTATCGTCTTACGCATAAATTTATGATGTTGAAGAAAGGAAACCTAATACTAGAATAAAATACTATTTTGTAATATTTTACACTATACCTGTACCTTTGAACCAACCTATTTACGTTCACTTTCTTGATTTTTTCATCATATTTTTTTTTAATCTTATGCAAAAGGTCGATTAATTAACATTTACAAGTGTCCCTCTCTTTCTGGTTATAATTTTTTATTTTTTATTGGTTCAAGTGTTTTGTATCTGTCCTCTGTGTGTGTGTATATGTGTGTAGTTTTGTTTTTATTTGCTTTTTCTTTCTTAAACCTCCTATTTTATCTACCTGAATCATATTTTAAATACCATTTGAACACTTGGCAAGCGGGCAACGTGTTTTCACGTTTTTCGCAGTCTGTCACTAGAGCGCGGATCACGTAAAAATACGTATTTAGTAGATTTTTGGTGGATGGCAGATAATGTATAATTAACAACAAAACGAAATGAACAAAAAGCTTAGGTATGTATATAATAAATTGTGCACTTTTCAATGCATATGTGGTATATAATTCAACAAAAACATAAAAAAATAAGATACAAGAAATTTGTGACCGAACTCCTGCGCGATTCACGAAAAAACACCCGCTGCACGAATAACTCGATGGCGAAGTATTCCCGAGTGCCAAGTGATAACTATAATTGACGAGTATACTCGTTATGTATTTATGTCAAATTTCGTTTCAACATACCATTTTAACACTTGGCATGCGGGTAATGTATTTTCACGTTTTTCGCATTCTGTCACTAGAGCGCGGATCACGTAAAAATACGTATTTAGTAGATTTTTTGGATGGATGGCAGGTAATGTATAATTAACAACAAAACGAAATGAACAAAAAGCTTAGGCATGTATATAATAAATTGTGCACTTTTCAATGCATATGTAGTATATAATTCGACAAAAACATAAAAAATAAGATACAAGAAATTTTTGACCGAACTCCTGCGCGATTCACGAAAAAACACCCGCTGCACGCGTAAACTCGATGGCGAAGTATTCCCGCGTGCCAAGTGATAAATCTAATTGACGAGTATACTCGTCATGTATTTATGTCAAATTTCGTTTCAACAAAAAATTGCAAACTACGGAAATTCTTGAACTTTGTAAAATAATTTATGTTACTTATTATAAAAAAGAAAGAAAAATAGGAAATAAAATTTCCCTTTTTGTTGATGCGCTCCATCGATGCGTTGCAAAGGTAAAACTGGGTAATGCAATTTGTTCGTATCATTACCGCGTTAAATTATGGAGTTTCCATAAAGTATCGATAAGTTTTATTGAATTGTGAATTTGATCGATCGATTGTCACGAGATTAAATCTTATTTTGAAATATGTATTTTACTATCGATAATATTTGAATAAAATTGAGACAAGCTACTTACTTTTAGCAGCCCAAAGTTTTCCTTCTTTAAGGGACTTGAGAAACGAATTCATATCCTTCCTACATTCATTCTCAAGTTTTCCGGGTACTCTCTTCCATTTAAGAGGATCGTATAAATCCGAGAGCCATTGAATGCTGTTCGCAGTACTCTCGATTTTATCTTCCATAAAATTAACATCCAAATCTTTAGATAATTCTTCATTCTCAGCTGAAATCTTAACGTGATTTTGCCAATATAATTCAGGATTGTCCTTGCTGAATCCAACGTGAGATTTCATTTCGTTTATTTCTTCTTGATAATCACTGACATTATTTTTCACTTCTGTTGATACAATTTTCTGAGGTTTACTCAATCGTAAAATGTTCGATTCATTTTTTGAAATAACCGAATTACAAAATCCTAATATTATCAAAGAACAACTCAAATATTTCGCCATATTTATTTCACTTTGATATAAGACTAAAGTCAATTCAATTACTATCTATCTTGTTTTGTCTCTTCGAGAAAGTATTAAATGATGTTATACTGTTGAACGATGATGTTGTTTAACGTTAACAAAAATGAAATACCACTGGTAAATTTTCACTATAGATTATTTCATTTATTAATTTATTTGATCGTTCGAACATTCTTCAATTTCGAATCCTTTTTTCCTTTCACTTTTCATTGATTCCTTCTTTCTTTAGTTATATGAGTAATAATTAATCAACTAATTGATTCATTCATGAATAAATCATATCTTCTTGTTCTTCTCAATAATAAACTAGATTTAAAACTTCAAGTTAATTTTTGTTTTCCTTGTAATTTTATTTAATAAAAATGTAGATTTAATACCGTGTTAAAACTTCCGATAAAATTCTTTCGTTAATATCCTCGTACCGTAAAGGAAGGGAACGTTTTGCACATATACGTTAAGTATCACGCACTGAATGATGCGAATCGGCTCACTGCAAATCTGAGACTCTCAATTCCCCTTTCTCTCTCGGCAATGCACTTTACCGTCGATGTATTTCCTTCTTCGGCAAAATGAAGAAATGTCTCCAACGGTGATTGTCCTAAACGTGTTTTCTCAACGCAATTAACAAATATTCGAATTTTAGTTAACAACGAATGCCGGAATGTTGTCTTTGACAAATACGAAACTTGATTATGAATTTAGGATAATTAAATGGAATTTACAATATTTTTTTTTTTTTAGAAATGAACCAATCGAGAGTGGATTTAAAACAAAAAATGTCACTAATATTCAATCATATTTGAATTCTATAATTTATCAGAAATATACCTACGAAATTAGATTCTAAAAATAGTTTGTAATTATGATTGATATGAACAAGGTAACGAATTAACTCTTAGAGTACTATGGACGCATATATGCGTTTGGTAAAAATTATCAGAGTGGTCTATCACGCATATAGACGTGTTTGTTAATATTAATATAAAATAATGTAATGTTTATATTAACACTATGGTGTCCAGTGGCACCACGCTGGTGCTGTGCAAAAATTATCTGTTGTATGCCGGTGGTACCACTTTGGTGCCATTTAAAAAAATAACATTTGAATTATATTTCGTGGGTATTTAGGGGAGCATAATAACTATAAAATCGTGCTTATTTAACCAAGAAAATTTTAGTATAACATATTTTAATTAAAGCAATAAATATTGACGCCATCTTCTTTTTTTTTAAATCCAAAATGTCCAAGCTATTATGCCGACGTCGAACAAAAGAAACATATCTAAGTATTAATTAATGAAATTATATTCAGAAAGAAAAACTTAAATTATTAAATATAATTTATTATTAGAACTTAGTTAATAATAAATTATTCTGTTTCTACAAAACATTTTAGTTAAAAGTATTCAACACTCAAAAGGTTAATAAAGATTCCAAGTGACAACTCTTTGTCTTTTTTAAGTGAAAAATCATCTTGACGATATTTTCTTCTTACGTGAAACCATCAACGTATCGTATCTTTTATTCTTAATGTAAAATACATGATATAGATACGTATACGAAAAGGACAAGAAATATGAGCAGTCGTTTGGGAAATAAATGTCACTATTCCTTTCAAAATACGATAAGGTGAAAAATGAAACATTTTATACGGTTGCTCTTACCGATCTTGTAGCTTTGAAACTTTGGTGACACTTTAAAACAAACTAATAACGAAATATTATGATACTTTTTTGAAAAAGTCAAACTAACCTAATTTTCTAAATTATCATAATAGATATTTTCTTCAATTTCTAAATATTTCTTCATCTACAATTTGATAAAATATAATTATAAAGTTTCATGTATCCATTTCAAACGTGTTTGGTAAGATTTTGATTTACGTAATAGAAAATTAAGAATAAAATGTTAATAAGAAAGATTTCCAAGTATATGTATAAAATTAATGGTAAATTATTACAAAGCTTTCGAAGTTTCTCCAAATGTTTAATAATTCCATTTATTGATTTTTGTTTTGTCCAGTCGTAACATTTCTTCCGTTTTCACTCACATTTTTTTTTTTTTTATATAAAGAACATGGTACTTCTCGAAAGATCCGGTTACGACTTATGCAACTAAGCTTTCTACGTGAACGAACGTATGCGTATACAATTTGCAATAAGCCATAACTCGGAAGTGAAAGATCTCATTAAAATATATATTCTTATTTGTTTATCTTAATTATTATTGATTTAAATATTACAATATTTTATCTCATATCTAATTACTAACAAATATCTTAATAATCCATAATCAATAAAATGTTTCTATCTTTCTAATTTTAGATTATAATTTAATTTTATTTATTTAATTTATAATATACATATTTATAATTATTATTATTGTATAGGATCGTTTAAACAAATCCCGTCTATTTATATAAATATTATATAATATTAATTATTATATTAATTAATATATTAATTAAATTATTAATATTATATAATATTAATAAATATAAATATAATATTAAAATGTTGCCTTTAAATTTTCTTTAAAAATGTGTACGAATTTTTCTAACAAACCTAATATTATTATAAATAAAAATTTAATTATTTATATATAATCGTAGTATTGCAAAATTATTGTAATATTTAAATAAAAGTTTTATTAGAAAAAATACATTGAAATATTTTTAAATTCCTACGTTATCTGATTAGTACAGTAATCACTTATTTGATTAATACAGTAATAGTAATTTCCAAAGTGGGCGCCACCACCCCCTGGTGGCATCTGCAGCAATTCAGGAGGGGGGCAGTAGAAACATTAATACATATATATTGTAGACGATAAAACTAATATTTAGTTCTTTCTTTATATTTTATTTTCTGTTTTAAATATACTATCGATCTTAGTGAAAGAAAACTCCACTCAGAGATTAAGAGGAATATTTTGGCGGGCAATAGATTCCCAGACAAACTTAGGAATTATTGGGACATATTGGCGCGACGAAAACCGTTGTGCAGTGTCGGGTCCTTCGAGTGGTTTCGGATTCCTATGTAAACACATGCGACACCATAAGAAGAAATGATATTCCGTTATTTTAAAATAAAGTTCCTTTATGCATGGTTTCCACTACGATCTTTACCAAAAACATAAGCTCTACCCTTCGATGGACTATAGGGGGTGGATCCTTCTGATATTGGTCAATAAGATTCATAATTTCCTTCCCTCTTCAAAGGGATGTAGCTCATTTCTGATATAAATATGTTAAAGAAAGGTAAGAAAGCGTCTATCTGTCTGTATATCGTCTGTCTGTATATATCCGTCTGTATCTGTCCTTAGTTCATTAATTATACAATCAATCTGTTATATCCGTCTGCGTATTATTTGTTTTATCAGTCATTCTGCAAATCAGTTTATCAGTCAGTCAGTCGGTTTTATATTTGTAACTCTTTTGTACTCTGTATTTTTGCAACCACGCTACTTTTTGTAAACTATTGTAAATACCGCTCGACATCATAATTAAATAAACTATCATATGTTTCTTTCAAAACTTCATATATTAATAACATATATTCCACTTCATTTCTTTGTCTGAACCCCATAATACATTGAAATATTTTTAAATTCTTACGTTATTTGATTAGTACAGAAACAGTAATTCTCAAAGTGGGTGCCACCGACCCCTGGTGGGAGCTGCAACAATTCAGGGGGGGGCGGTAGAAACATTACATATATATTTCCAATTAATTGCTATTAAAATTTAAACAAAAAAAGAATTTCCAGGAGGTGCTAAGTAATATTTTTTTTGGAAAGAGGACAATAGGACAAAAAATTTTGGGAACCACTGGTATACAACATATATATATAATTATGTAAGGGTGAGAGAAAATTCGAGAAGTATGAGAGCAACCATATTTCTAAAAATATTTCCTGATAAGCCACTAAAGAAATGTTATTCTTTATTTGTCATCTATGGTGATATGAGTATGAGTGTGTGTGTGTGTGTGTGTATGAGAATTTATTGTAACTTGAAAAAGATCGTTTCTTTCGGGATTTCATGTGTGTATGTTTGTAAAATGATACCACTTGAACCTATCGCCTAATAGTGGTCATACCGAAACCTCCCGAATATTCCCGATCAGATTCTTATTTATCGGAAATGGTCGGGAAATTTCGACAAAGGAAATAAAGAAATAACGATAGAGGGGATGATGAGCGCATATAGGCGACGAAAAGGACCAATGAGGACGCATTTGATTTTTTGTTAGGTGGTTCGGACAGTTATTTCTTTTCTTTTCTCAACAAAGAATTGTATTTTACAACAGACCTTACACTTAAATCACATAATAGTTGATATATAGCATGGCGTTTGTTTGTGAAAAAGTTTTTAATTGATCTACGTAGTAGTTTTTGATTAGTGGTGGTTATAATATTTATCTAAAAAAATGTGTATATATTTTTAATATTTGTTTATTATTTATAAGGAAGTTTAATGCCATTTTTGTATTTTAATATACTTTTTTGAAATCAATTGGAAAAATATGAAAAGTAAGGAAAAATCCTTCAAGCTCTCTTTTTTTTTTTTTTTAAAACCTTACACTTAAATCACATAATAGTTGATATATAGCATGGCGTTTGTTTGTGAAAAAGTTTTTAATTGATCTACGTAGTAGTTTTTGATTAGTGGTGGTTATAATATTTATCTAAAAGATATATATATTTTTAATATTTGTTTATTATTTATAAGGGAGTTTAATGCCATTTTTGTATTTTAATATACTTTTTTGACATCAATTGGAAAAATATGAAAAGTAAAGAAAAATCCTTCAAGTCAGAATGGCCGAGCGGTCTAAGGCGCTGCGTTCAGGTCGCAGTCCACTCTGTGGGCGTGGGTTCGAATCCCACTTCTGACACTTATATTTTTTTTTCTTTTTTAATATAAATAATATTTTTTATGAATAATGTTAATGTTTAATATGAATAAAAATGAAAGGATGTATCAAATAATATATCACAAGAAAGAAAATGTTCACTTGCTTAAGAAAAGTTACACAATCGTATATATTTATAATACTTATTATTAATTATTTCTATTGAAATAATATTTATTGTATTTATTAATAATTTGATCGAATTTTAATGAATAAATTATGTATAATTAATTGAACTACTAGATTCAAATTATTTTTTGAATATATTTCCCGCGTTTACTATTCTATTAAGGTTCCATCTATCGGAAGATGATAACAACTTTCACTTGGACCGGTTCGCTAACGAAATCTTCGTAACCTGTTAAAAGCAGAAGGTCGAATTAAATAAAATATATTATTAACCTTTTTTAACACGTCCTTCGTTGTTTGTTAATTAAAAATTCATTAAAGAAAAAAGTATATCAAATTCGAGTTTTAAAATGGAGGAAGATAATGAACAAGAAATAATAGTCGAGGATGACTATTACACATTTCTCAACATCCCCAAAAATGTGAGAATAAGTTTAACAAATTCCTATTTACTTTAGGATTTTCCAGCAAGAAATTATTTCCAATTTCTTCACGTGACACCTTTCTTACAATGCCTGACGTAACTAAACATACGTTTTTTTTTTTTTCATCTTTTTCATTTTTTCTTTATAACATTTATTAACAGATAAAAAAAAAATTCTGATGAAATGTTTTTTATTATGAAATCTTGAAGTTGTATTACTTTTGATTCAAAAAATGCCGAAAATGTCGTTGACAAAAATATAAATGACATAACATGAATGAAACATTTTTCTTTACATTTATTTGTTGTTGTTAAGAAAAAGATTCAACTTTTTCAATTGAATGAAATTGAAACTATTAACATTTAATGAATACTTTTAAGTTAATGAGAAAAGTGTTATTTTACAATGAACCAATGACAAATATCATTTTATTAAATGTTACAAAAATTTGATTGATAGGCTACTCCAGAAGAAATTAATAATGCATACCGTAGACAAAGTAGATTATATCATCCTGACAAGCATGTCGATCCAGTGCTTAAGAAAGAAGCTGAAGTATTATTCAATCGTACGAAAAAAGCATATGAAGGTAAGCATTTCTCAATTTTGTTTGTATTATAAATTAAAAGTATTACTTAATTAAATATATATTTTGTATTTTTGTGTATTTCAGTTCTTAGTGATCCTCATAAGAGAGCAATTTTTGATACTGTTGGAATAAAAGGACTGGAAACAGAAGGATGGGAAATTGTTCAACGTACAAAAACACCGTCTGAAATAAGAGAAGAATATGAACGATTAGAAAGGGAAAGACAAGAGAGAAGACTTCAAGAACATACAAATCCAAAAGGAAATGTAACTGTGTATATTAATGCAACAGATTTGTTTAGTAAATATGATGAAGATTACGATAATAGGTAATGAATATTATCTCATTGATATTAATTCAATTGTGTATTAATTCAATATAATATTGAAATATTTTCAATCATTTTCTAGTTTCGATATATTTTCATCTATTGAAGTCAGTGGAATGTCATTTACACAATCTATTGAAGCACCTCTTACTTTAAAAGATACTGTAACTTTATATGGTTCTTTAGCTACACAAAATGGAACTGGTCATGGAACCATTAATGTTTCTGCCAAAAGATTGGTGTCTTCCAAAGGATGGTTGGAATTAGATGTAGGTGCAGGCAATGGTCCGACTGTATCAGTAAAAGGATTTCGAACATTAACAAAAAGACTATTTTGCGATTGTGAAACAATATTACAATTTACAGCGCACGGTGTGAGACCAGGTCTTGCTGGAAGTACGTTTTGTTATTACTTATAATGATCGTTTCAAAACTTTTAACAAATTCTGTATAATTCTATGAAAATATTGAATATTCAATTTTTCTTGTTTTACAGCTTTAGCTATGCAATTAGATAAACATACGGTTGGATATCTGACGTATAGAGCAGGAATTCAAAGTGCAATGAGTACAATGCTTGTAAGAGACACATCTCGTACTTATACATCAGTTTTAATACACTTAGGCATTGTACATTCTTACATTAATCTTAATTATGTATATAAAATGAAAGAAAAGGAGCTCAAAATACGTGGTAATATACGGTTAGTAAGAAGAATTATTATTTTTTATATTTTCTCTTTATACTCTTACTCAAAATATATTTCATTCTTTCATACAGATTAGGTACATTCGGCGCATTTTTAGAATACGGTCTCGAAAAAAAAGTTTCTCGTCATAGTTCGCTTACAGCCGCTGTACGAATTTCCATAACAACAGGAGTTACATTAAAAATCAAATTAAATCGAGCATCACAAACATATGCATTTCCAATTCACATAAGTGAAGAACTTCTTCCAGCACCTGTTTTCTATGCAACTGTAGTACCATTAATAACGTGGACTATTGTCAAAAAATTTGTTGTTGATCCGATAGTCAAGGAGAGAAAGGAACGAGATAAAGAGAAACAAAAAGAAATTAATAAAATAAGAATGTTAGCAAAACAGAAAGAGGCTAAAGCTGCTATTGAATTAATGAAAGCTACATTTAGTAGAATAAGAGCAGAAGAAGAATCTAAAAGAGGATTAGTTATAACTAAAGCTTCTTATGGGCGATTTGTTTATCCTTTGCAAGATAGATTAACTGTGGAAGAAACTAGACGTAACAGAGATGAAGTCATAGATGTAACAATTCCTTTGCAATGTTTAGTAAGAGATTCTAAACTAATTCTTCATGATACATCTAAGGTATTATATATTATAAGAAAGGTATATTGATTTTTTTTTTATTTTTTTTTGCAATTATTTATCATTATATTTTGATCAATCGACTTATTTCTTATTCTATTTATAACAAATCATAAATTGTTATATTACAGAGTCAGTTACCTGGATTTTATGATCCATGTGTTGGAGAAGAAAAACAACTTTTAATACAGTATCTTTTTCATAATCAAACACATGAATGTATTGTAAAAGATAGAGAACCTCTAAGGATACCATTACCTTGTAAGAACTATATTATTTAATATTATATGATGTAATATTAGAAAAATATAAATAATTATTTTTAATATTTTTCAGCACACAAAGTAAATACGACATGACGTACAGAACAAATTGAATATACGAAACGATGCCGTCATATTCTGCATTGGTCACGTTAATCATTTTGATCAGATTTTGTTGAATTTTCAAAAAGACAACATTACTTTTAGAAAAATCTATCATTTTCATGAATATTTTGGTAAATACTTTGTATGTTTTTATTTGTTCTTAATAATGATGTTCTTATAATATGGTGTAGCTCTATCTCAGTTGTATTTATTAAGAAATTAATTCCATATAATATATATATTATTAAGCGAATGTGGAATATCAATGCACAAACAAATTAATACGATCGATTTAAAACTTATTTCGGCATCGTGTAAGATTAAATTTGTACGTAATTATTATCATTACTTTTCGTCGAAGCAAATAACTGCCTTTAGAGAAATACGAAAATTGATAAAATAAATTCAAATATATGAAAAAACTTTAGAAAATGACCGACATTGAAATAATGTCTGGGTTAATAAAAAGAAACACTAGTTTACGATATCAGTAATTAATGTATAGAATACTTCTTCGATTGAAGATAGTATACACGTATGTAATTATGTAGATAATATTTGAAATTTATGAAAATATAATAAGCAACAAGAATGGTAGTATTCTAATAATAATAAGAAGATGAAGAAGAACAAAATTGAATACTACTTTTATTGAATAATATAAGTTTCAAATAAATTCTGCTTTGTTGAATTAACTATGATTTGTAATTATTTATGTATTTTATGTTGTTGTTATCAATCTTTTATTTTAATAGAAAGTGTTTGCAAACTACTACTTAATTGCTTATTATCCGCTAAGAGTTTATTAAAAATATTGAATTCATTATCTTTATCATGAATATTGGAAAAAGGTGTCCACGAATGATCCTCTTCTAGTCTGTATGATCCTTTATAAGTTTGAGATGGGCCTGAAGTACCCCATTCCTATAACATACAAATATTCAAATAATTCTAACATAAAGTTAAAATAGAAATTCATTTTGAATACTTACTTGTGGACTAATTCTAGAAAAATAACATTGACCAGATTCACGTTCATATAAATGATATACTTGGCCAGGTACTTTTACGAAATTACAAGCAACGTGATTTAATTTCATATTCCTATCAATTTCTAATAAAATATTTTCAGCTTGTTTACGAAGAAATCTCATTTGTTCTGTAATAACTTCCAACTTATTGTATGCGTTAGCTTTGACAAAACTGTCAGCCTATAAAATGTAAACAATTTATTTTTTATTTTTCTGTATGTTAATAAATATATATTTTTTCTTTGATAAATACTTTTTCTATTTCTCTTGCTAATGCAACCAAGTCTCCCTTTGATGATTTACTTGTAGCATTTGGATCCACCAGTGGTATACCTTGAGGTGCGATATTTCGTTCAACAAGGGCCACTATTAAAATATAAAATATTAAAATAAATATATTTCATATAAATTTAAAAAAAAAATAAATACATTTATTGGGTAACTCCTCGCTGCTGTCCATTTTTATTTTCCTTTTCATTTAAAATATCAAAAAAGAAAGACACATGATAAACTTCAAATCATGCCAGTCTAACAATCATAACCTTAAAAAATATCTTTAACCCCCCCACTACTGCTTTTCATATACGCTCTTGAAAAGTGTATGTGTGTGTGTGTTTGATTTCATGAAAACGACTATATCAACTTGATTATTAGGTTACACGAGTAAGAGAGAGACAGAGAGAGGAATAACCTAAGCAAACATAAATTGAACCAATAAACCGCATGGTGGAGACACTGTTTCTTACTTTCGTTCGTTGTTCATATTTTGTCCATACTTATAACCTAATGTGACTCAAATTTCGAATGAAAGGTGATTAAAAAGAAGTTTATTAGAAATGAAAGTATAATGAAACTACGTAGAATAGTTATAAGATATTATTTAATTTTACGACAACGAAATAAAATAAAGTGAGTCACACAGAAACTTGAAATATATTTTTAAGTGATTCATAAATAATACATATTTATAGACAGTTTATATATGGATGATACAAATTCACATTTGCAAAATCAAGAACGAATCAGCTGTTGTGTATACATAGGTTATAATACCGTTAAATGTTTTTTAATTATTAAATGATAATGAAAGTAATTGGCATAGAAGAAAGTAACAAATAATCAAATCAATATATTAATTTGTGAAGAATTAATTTTGTACGAAGGAAGAATAAGTTTTTTTTTTCGTTTAAATGTTTGTTTAAATTCTGTGAAATATTATTATCAGTTATTAAGAAATCCTTAACAAGGAAGAGACTTTAAAACGTGGAATGGATTATGCAAATGTCGTTGACGAAGCCATCAAGCAGTTTTATGCTGGAGGAAACAATGAAACTCACAATTGGTTGCTACAGGTTCAAGCCTCCCCCGAGGCTTGGAGTTTTGCATGGCAACTTCTTCATCCTTCAAAGGTCAATACAAATGACCTATGATACTTATGTTATAGTATTATTATTGATTAATTATATAATATTAATGATTGCAGTCATGGGAAGTGCAGTTTTTCGCTGCCACAACGTTACATGCCAAAATATCTAAACAATGGGAAGAAGTACCTAAAAGCGAATATCCAATTTTACAAGCACGTTTACTCAATAGTATTAAACAAGAAAATACTCCAAAGTTTGTTCTTATAAAACTGTGCCAATCGGTAATTTGTTGTATTATTTTATACTACAGTTTATATAACATATAAGGTATTTTCTAAAATATCGTGTATCAGGGCTTTTTAAACTTTTTCATTTGATCACGTGACTCTGAGCATAGATTATACTATTTTCTTTGTTATCTTAAAAGAAATATCTTATCAGACATTGTAAATAAATAGATAGAATAACAAAAGACAGCCGGGCGCCGTATCAGCGCCGCTCGAGTTGCCATTTAAATTTATCGGGCACCGTATCAGCGCCGCTCGAGTTATCATTTAAATCTATCGGGCGCCGTATCAGCGCCGTTTGAGTTACCATTTAAATCTATTCTCGAGTAGAAAAGGTTAAAGATATACAAACAATTTCTACAACATTTACGTTTGATATGTAATAATAAACAAATATATATTTACAGTTAGCCGCATTTATGGCATATAGCTATATCGAACCTGAAAATAGAAACAAGGAGAAAAATTTAGTCGAAGAAGTAATGGAAGTATTACCATACGATTCGGCATCTAAATTAGAATTGTTATTAAAAGTATTATCTTACATACCTGGAGAGGTAATTATAAATCATTTAAATAAATATTATAATGTTTACATTATATTTATACATTTGTATATTATGATTTTATTAGTTCGAAGCAAAACAGAATATAAGAAAAAATGCTAAAATTAGGGAAGGTTTAATTAATAGTTGGCAGAAAACAGTCTGGCTTTTACAACAAGTCTTTGCATCATTTAATCCAATGGCGCAGGACAATAATACATTATATCTTTTGGGAGCAGATTGTACTCTTTCTTGGCTTAAAACTGGTCTATTACCTCTCGAAATAACTGGACAACTTTATCCTTATTTATTAGCTGCTGCAGCACATTATGCACCACTTAGGTAAATATATTCATAGTTTATAATATTTGTATATATCAAACACGTTATATATAGAACTTGAATTTGTATTAAAGGGAAGATTCACACGAGGACAATACTGAAAGTTGGGAAACGGTACAAGACTGTATAATTATGATAGTGACGCATCCTGATTTATACAAAAGGCCACAAACACTTTGGGAATGGGCAACGAGTTTAGTTAAAATGGCGTTGGACAATAAAGAAAAATCTTTTTGTGAGATTTTAACGTCTATGGGAGAAGCTTATAGTAGATCATTTTTACTTGCTCTCGCAGGTGAAGGAAATGACACACAAAAATGGACTTCTGAAGGATTAATCGAATTACTGCTGGAATGCGCTGAACAAAAAGGACGATATCCTACAGATGAAATTCGTAGTTGTATTCCATTTGGATTTTGGTTTACATTACAGGACGATTTAGGTACAATTGATCCACCACTTGAAAATAAAGCGATAGATGCTTTAAAACCAATATATGCACGATTAGCAAATGCATTGTTAAGGAAATCAACGTTACCTTCGTCACCAAGTGAAAGTGGGGATGCTGACGAACAAGAACTTTTTCGATGTTATAGACAAGATGCTGCAGATACATTAGATTATTGTTACAGAGTTTTAGGTGAAGATTTATTAATAATTCTTGGACGAAGATTGAGCGAGCCACTTGACAATCCAGAGAAATGGGTTGATGTAGAATCGACGTTGCATGCTTTCGAAGCATTAGCAGACAGAGTTGGTTTGAATGAATGTCATTACATTCCTGCTTTAATGGATTTGGTTGTATATCATATACCTTATAATCTTTATCCCCCAGAAGTAAGCATTATTTGAATATTAAATAAATACATGTTATATATTTGAAATAATTATTAATATATTTTGTTTCTATTGTAGGTACTTGCGTGTTCTTGTTCAACAATGGGTGCATATGCCGAATGGATAGGAGAAAATCCTGATCCTTGGCTCGGAAGAGTATTACAACTTGTGACAATGGGTCTTTGGAAAGGTCCAGTTACAACACCTCGTGCAAGTATGGCACTGAAGGATATAACAAGAGAATGTGGGTCATATCTTGCACCATTTGCACCAAGTATTCTTAATACAATAGGACAAATTCTTCCAAATGTAACGTCAGAAGGAGGAGAAGGTCAACGCCTTATGTATGCCGCTGGAAAATTATTAAATACACTTGCTACGGTTGAAGAACAATTAACATACTTAAATGCAACATTGGGCCTATGTATAGTGAAAATAAAAGATTTGTTGAAACAGCCAATAGTCACAGTACGTTTAGCGGTTACGAATCAATTAAAAATGGCAACTATGCTATTTGCAACTTTGGAATCACCTATAGGAAAGACTGTATTAGATGGACTTTTGCCAATATTTAATGAAATTATAACACATCCTGAATGGAGTCAAGACAATGTTACATTAGAAGCAATGTATCAATGTATGCAAAAATCATTGTCATGTTTACCAAATCCAGAAATAGATGCGCGTCCTTTACTTACTATTTTATTAACTTCTTATAAAAATTGGCCCCATCCTGCTGCATTAAATTTATTGAGTCAACTGGTGATATTATTTGGCAAAGATCGAAACAGCGTTATATGGCCTGTTTTTGCAGAAATAAGTTCTCTAACGTTACGTGGTATCAAAACATGCCAATCAGTACGTGGAGATTTATCTGAATGGTCTGATTTGATGGAAGCATATTTATCATTACTTGCACAAATTTGTAAAAAGAATGGTGAAATGTTACTTCAAGTGACCGATCAAATTCCTGACATGCTACGATGTGGTAAAATATTTCTTTTAATTCATTTTAATGTGAAAATATAATGAAAATGACACAATAATTATATTTATTACGTTTTTTTTATTTTTTTAGGTATGACTTGTTTAGTACTTCCAGAAACAGCGACACCAAAAGCAGCAGGTAGTTTTCTAGTCCATGCTATTATGGAAACTCCACGTTTACAAAATTTTATCCGTCCGATTGGACAAGAACTAGTTTTTATAATTCTACAGTGTGTTGGTATGATATAAAAAATTATTGTTTTAATATTTTAACAAATTTTTTATTATATCAAATGAAAATGATATATATATATATTTATCATTTTAGGTGGAGAAGGGGTTCGAAACTATTCAGATTCTCATGCTGATGTTTTATGGGCATTAAATAGAATGTGGTCATCTAATATATCAGAATGGCTTCGTGCTTCACTTGAAAGTCAAAATGGACCTGTAGTTAGTAATTGTGATAAAGAAATTTTTATCCGTGCGGTTTTACGAGAACGATCAAGTAAACGTCGATTTTATATCCTGTTGAAAGACTTTAGTCTTAAGTGTCGGCAAAAAACTGTTGGACTGTAACAATGCGCTTTTTCGAATAGTTTTAGGCGTACAAGAATTTAGTAAGAACTAATAATCATGAATAAATTATATATATATATATACACATATATACATATATATTATGATTTTGTAATATTAATAAATTATAATATATATATGTATATATGTATATCTATATATATACCTATATATACAAAATGTAAGAATTTTTTTTTCTATGTCAAAAAAGACATATTTATATGTATATATACATATATATATATAAATATATTTTTGACTTAATTATTTAATTAAAATCAATAATTATATTAGCACACAATGAAAGTAAATTTAATTGAAATGAGTGACTGTATGAAATATTATTTTTATTTAACCTGTATGTATTTCAAATTATTATTTTGTATATTATAAAATGTCATTGTTTGCAGTTAAATCACACGTCTTTTAAATTAAAGACGACTGCTAACAAGATTCTTTTTTTTTTTTTTTTAGTTCTAATACAATCTGTAGTATTTGTTATATACTGCTAATTTATGTTTAATGCAACATGAAGTGTTATTAGTATTTAAGTATAGTATGATGATTGTCAGTGTACCTAAACGAAAGACAAAAGTAAAAAATTAGGAATGTAAAAGAATGTATCATTTCAGGATATAATAGTTTTACAAAAAAAAAAAAATGCAATAAAGGGTATATGTTTTTTGTGCATTTGCATTCTGAAAAAGATACATTCTGATTATAGTCATATACAAAAAAGGAAAAACAAAATAAACAAAAGAGCAAGTATATATTCTGCCACTTGTAAAGATTATACATTATAAATTTTTTACATTCGCAAAAATATCAAATTAAATGTAAAATTCACTGTTCATCTTTTTCTTTTGTCCCATTACACGATCAAAATAAAAATAATATTTTAAATGAATATTATCTTAATTTCACAATTTCATTAATTGATATTTTAACCACTTGTCTTACAAAAACGTGCCACACACGTCAATCGACCTGGTAAACACGTGGTAAATAGATTTATATTATTTTTATGATATTAACCACCAATATTTTAAAATGAAAAATAATAGTAAAATCAGTGATATTGTTTCGACAAGTGAAATATTGTAAACAACCGTGAAGTTAAATTGTAGGACAAGTGGTTAACTAAAAATTATCTGTCTTCATGATCACAATTTTTGTTAATATTTTCTCCAAAACAACAAAAGTTGTTGATTAAATAATAAAATACATTATTTTCATCATATACTTTCGTATAGTTACATATAATACAATAACTTAATTGTGTTCGAACAATGATGAGCATTAAAACTTTAAACCTCCGTTTACAAATATTATTCACCCCGTGCAAGCATGCATCCGGACGGAAAGTTTCATTTGTATACCGAGACTTTTCTAAATAAGAATGATTGTGTGACAAATGTTTTATAAAAAAAACTGATAAAATAAATGAGCCATATATATTCTACACATCTTGCAGAGAAATAGAGAAACAAATAATGAGTTCTATTGGATAAATACAATTATATTTATGTATATATATATATGATGTGACACCCTAAACCACTTAAATTAAAAGTCTTTACTGTCCACTTCCATTAGTCGCTGGAGGTGAAACAAATTTGGCAGCAACACGTGACCGTTTAGGTCTTCCAGATTTCGGTAATTTTGGCGAAGGTTGTGAATTATTTTGTATACGTACTTCTTTTTCAAGAGTTTTGTTAACGTTTTGTTGCGTTTTCGGAGGCTACACAAAATATTTGCAATATTTTTATTCAATAAGACTTACTAATAAAAAGAGTATGATTAATAATATTGAAACATACCTTAGGGAACGTTTCTTTCTTTTCTGGTTGTTGTTTAGTTGATTGTTTGTTAGTTGATTGAGAATTACTTGCATTATTTTGCAACGTTTCCTTGTTAGTTTGTCTCATATTAATTTTCCTACTTTTCTTTTGAGCTTGCAACGGTACAAATGACGTAGCATTTTTCACTTCGGATTTTGGTTCATTATTTGTCGTTTGTCTCTCTTGTATTTGAATTTGAATATTATGTGGTTGCGGTGGCGGTGGTGGTGTCATTAAGGGAAATCCTGGATTTTGAGGAACTTTCATATTCCATTTTGAACAATGTGCTATTGGATTTTCTGACGTATGATAAGGTTTCGACATATATGGTAATACCACAGGGGGTGGTCTTATATTTTGTAACCAAGGATTATTTTGTCGCATATTAACCCACTGTTGCGAAGGTTTTAATAAAATGTTTGTATCAGGCTTCTTTATTTTATCTAAATTTAATTCCTACATAATAGAATAATGTTCATTAATAACATATATATGAAGGAATCATCGTATTTGTTAAATTGCATATAGTTTACCTCATATACTTTTTTTGCAACATTTTGTGTTGCCTGTGGAATATTCAAACCTGGATCTCCTATAAATACTTTTGCATCTGGTAGAATAATTTGAGCTTGTATCAAGGTAGTTTGTTTATATACAAAATAATTATATCTTGGTACACCCAAACCAAGCATTTGATAATGATTTAATAAAAGTGTATAATAACAAATAGAATTTTTGTTATCTTTGATTTCTTTTCTTTGTTGTCTAGCGTACTGCAAATAAAAAAAAAAGAAAACAGAATTAAAATCAAGAAAATTTGACAATGTTACTTACAATGGACAATCATACAAATGTTAATGGAAAATTGTGTTTTAAGCATAAGAACAATATTATGCTTACATCGAATAATTTTTGAACTAATGGCGGGGCATCCGATGATTTTGGGGTTTGAGATTGATTTTGATTTGTGGAAGTACCACTTGATTTACTTGGTAAATTTATCTTTGCGTTGTCATCAGATATTTTCAGCACTTCTTTCAAAAAAGCACTGGGATCTTGTGACTGAAGGTTAGAAATATTGTTAGGATAAATTAATACTAAACTGATTTATATATAATATAACAAAAATTCAACGAGGGATAAAAATTCGGTTGGTTTAGTGTTTACAAAATGTTCTTTCTAAAATAATAAACCTTCCTTGATATAAATGAAGAATATTATTAAAAACAAAAAAAAATTCTATAATAAAACAAATAAATATATTCTTACAGCACAAAAGCGATAATACAAACATAATATCGATAACAATGAATAATAATATTATCATCATTTTACATAAAATACTTACTATTTGTTTATTTTTTTCATTAGATTTCAAATTTGACGAAATTTCAGTCATTTCGTTAGATTTAACGATAATTTTGGTGGGAGTTTTTGAAGATCCACTTGAATCCTACAAAAAATATATAAAACATTTATTAAATGTGTACAAATATTTTTAAGAAATTATTTAAACTGACCTCCTTTTTATGTAATTCATTCCATAATTGTTGAAATTCTGAAGATAACGGCTTTGATGTTTTTAATTCATTAGAAGGAGGCTTATTCTGTTGTGATGTAGGCTTATTATTACTTTGTATTTGAATTTTTGTATTTTGATGTCGCCTCCAAGACATCTCTGTTGGTTCATTGGATGTATTTTCCATTCCTGATTTTCCATGTTCTACTCGTTCGCCATGACTAATGTTAATAAAGTCAGTTATTGCTAATTTGTAACCACGATTCGCGGAACATCCATTAAAAGTTAGTCCACCTTTATAAATGAACAAGAAAATTAAGTAGATAAATCTTGAAAGAAATATTGGTGAAGAAACTTTGACTTACCTAAAAATGATTTATCAAATAATACATCATAAAAACTATCTATAGTGATCTTTGCTTCTTGAATTCCTATTATAGTTCCTTTATAACCAACTGGTACAGTAAAACTTCCTCTAACACAGACAATTCTATCTAATAATCTTGTATGACATTTTGGATCGGGGGCAAGTTGACGCGAATATAATTCAGGATTAAAAAGTAATTGTGGCTTCACTTGCATAACTATTTTATTTGAATGATTATATGCTTTGTTATATTTATCCACTTCTACTTCTATTTTTTGTACTATTTCTGATTCCAGTACATTCATCCCACATGGACGACTCTCTACTCCTCGAAAGTGTTGTTCTTTTAACCAAGCTACTATGCTACTTAGATCTGACCTATAAAAATATAGAATATGTATATTAATGCATTACAGTAATTATGTGATAAGTGAAATAATAAACGTACGATTTATCAAATAGTTCTTCCTCGCTGTAAACATCGACCGTAATATTTTGAGCCAATCGTTCAAATAAATTAGGAAACTTTGCCATGTAATCACGAATAAGTTCAATAGCTCTTTTACTGTACAACCATTGACCATAACCATATTCTTTTTTGGTATAGCCTGGTACCTGTTAGATGTTCATATTTTTTTAGAATGATTTTAGTTTTATCAATGAATTATGGTTTCACACAAAATTACTTACTTCTTCATTTCTTTTATTAAACTTTAGATTTAATCCAATGTTAATAACTTCTCTTGGATTATTCTGAGCTATATAAATTGTTCCAGTAATTCTACTTAAAAGATGACTACTTATTCCTAATCGCTGAGCAGCTGTGCTACCATAAATATATTGTGTTTTTGATTCTGCATATGCTTGTTTTACAGCAGTTAAATCCGGTTCAGTTACAATTTTTACAGATATTTTTATTCTGCCAGAGTTTATATTTGCCTTTGGTCCAACGATCTATTTTATATATATAAAGACATATATAAAATATAAAGAATATAAAAAATATGTTAAAACAAAAATAATGTATTAAAAATACCTCTCCCATTGCACCATAATGCGGATGGCCTAACATAAAACAAGTACTTCCTGGTGTAAATATTTCATCGATTGTTTTATACATAGGAACAACAGAATTTGTAGGAATATCTTTAAGTATAGTTTGATAAGCATAAAACGTTGGTATCTCTTGCCACTGCTTTTCTACAGACAATTTTTCTTTTGCTGCAAAAATGTATTTACTGCCTATTAATGGTTGTGCATGAATTAAAATATTAGTTTTTCCAATGTCTATACCAAAACGATTTAGATACCTGTTCATACAAAAATAATTTATGATACAAAATAACTTGTAAATGAGCTTGATAATAATCAATTATTTTTCTTACGTTTCATTAATTGATTTGATTTCCGAATTCCATTGAGTTGCACAAGCTCCTTTTAATTCTTCTTCTAATATATTATTAGAAGAATATCCTAATTGTGGAACGATTAAATGTATTTTCTTTTTAGAATCTGATACACCAACTACGTGAGCTTCTCGTAAATAAGGCCACTCCACATAAATGGTTTTATTTAATAAAGAGGCAGCAAGTTGTTTTATATTTGGTTGTTCCTCTTGTTGTTGTATATATAAAATCATATTGTCATTTCTTGACGGTTGTTCAAATATTTTCACCTATGAAATAAATAAAGAAAATGTTAGAACAATAAATGAAAGAAATCTTAATAACAGATATAAATAAAATACCTTAGCTTGTTTTAATTCTGCTATATGTTGAATATATTTTAAAGTAGGAAATCCAAAATAATATACATCTAAGTTCACACGTGGATGCAGTCCTTTTACTAATTTTTCTTTAGGAACATAGATATCTTCACGATTTATTATTTCTACATGACTATGGCTTTCAATTACAGATACATTGCCAAGTGTATGACATAAACCTAAAACATCTTTATCGTACGAATACATATACATTGGACCATGCTTATTTCTTTCACGTTCTTCCTCTGTCAATTTTTCATAATATGGCTTCATAGCTATCGACAAATATTTCATCACATTGAAAAATGAATTATTTTTTCTAAATTATATATTAATTTGATATAAATATTATTATTTACCATTTGTTAAAAGTTTCTCATCGATAAATGGTATGAGTACAACAGCTTCCCAGTCTTGTTTCTTGCCATTTAAATCAGTTTTAAAATCAGATGGATAATAATCAATAATAGGTGATTCTTCTTCAACTAATAATGACTGCAATGGCTCTGGTAACAATTTTCTGCTATACGGTGGTAATACTGCTAATAATTGTTGGAATGGCTGAAATGGTTCTCCCAATTCAAACTCCAATTTTAAATCTTTAAATCCTTTGATATCCGAGATGTATGGAGCATAATGGTGCGGATAATACCATGACCAACTACAGCATCCATCGTAATAGTAATGTAAATTCCATTGAATTGCTCTTACATATACTTCTGCTTGGGATCGTAGAACATCTCTAAAAAGCAACTGCATTGTATAAATAATTTTCAAAAGAATGTTCTCAAACATTCGTTGGTACAATTAAAATTGAATATTATTTCAATTCATATGGAATATACGTATATAACAAAAACACTTACTCATTGACATCTTCATATTCTAATTTATTCATATAATAATCTCGTTTATGTAAAATAAATTCCGTATTATATGTGTCACTGTCAGACTCATCATCTAATTCATCTTGAGAATACTTTGCTTTCTCATCATCTGAATCTTGCTGTAAAGTAAAATATTAAACAAAAGTTATATTATATAATTCAATCTGTTTATAAATATTTCAATATATATATATATATATACATAAAATAAATACCATTTCCATATCTACAAAAGGTTTTAGTAGATCATCAACTTTTATCGAAGGAGAACAAGTTTGTGAAGAATCATCATCTTTTAAAGACATTTGTCCATCACTTGTTGTATTCTTATATTTATTTATTTTAGCTTCTAAATATTTAAAATCACAGTAATATTCTGCAAAGTTTTCTACATCAATGCGACTAAGTCGTTCCATGAATACTTCAAAACGATCTAATCTTAGTTTTCCCGATTCGTTTATATAACCTAAATTGATAAATTTGATGATAATTATACATATTTAAATATATGTATATATGTATTATTTAATATATATATTATATACCATCTAAAGTTGGCAAGACTTCCATATACGCATGATACAAAAGTGGTAACGCACCACTATGAATATTTAAATTTGGTAAATTGGGAATAAAATCATTTCCCACAAGAAAGCCCATTAATACCCAATCATCGATAATGTGTTCAATGTCAAAAGGAAAAGATAATTTATCTTTGATTGGTGAAAATTCATGACTTAAATAATCCCTTAATAACGACAAATGAAGAAGACAAAATTTTGTTTCTTCCGGTGTCAAAACCCTTTTTTGCTTTTTTCCAAATTTAACTTCTTCCCTTAATAATGAAAAATTTCGTTCGTGTGTACAAAGACCTAACATTATTAAGTCTGCATCTAGGCCATATAAACAATGCCTAGTATTGGGATTATAATTTTCTTGTGATTTTAAATATCGTATATAATCCATGATTTTGTGTTCTCCTTCACCTACTACCTAAAAAATATTTCAAAATAAATATTTTATTTATTTCTTGTTTTTGTTTCATATGAATATATTAACCCATTACACTCTGAGTAATGATTACCTCTGAACCACTGAATAATATTTTACATTTTTGCCAAAGTTTATCTGTTGAAACTTTGTACATTATAAAATCTCTTAATTGTTTACTAATTTGTGACATAAAAACAGTTCCTGGCGTAATACAATTGGAATCAAATATTTCATCCTTATTGAAAGTACCATTTGCCATTTCTTTAGCCTCTTGCATTTCTGATGCTTTTGCAGTTCTAAAACGACGTGCTCTTTGTTGATTAATCTTGGCTCTTGGTGCAACACCATCAATAGCAATAAAAAATAACTTTTTAGGTTGAATCATACCAAACAATATTTCAGTATAATGAAATATATTGTTAAAAATTTCATCTTGCGTGATACGAAAACTTATATCATTATTGTTTGGATGTGAACAAGTATGTATAATGCCATTCATATCTAAATATAAATTATCAAATTCTGGAATCTGTGTAAAGAAACAAAATATGTCTTTTTTTTTTCCTAGGATTTGAACATAATATGTATATAAGAAAACAATGTTTCTACATTTCAATGTGAAATTAAGTTTAATAATAAAATATATAAAAGAATAGATAATACAAATTATAATTATATGTAAACAAATAATGTTCAATTAGTAAACATAAATGACTTTACACATACCTGATAATCTTTCAACATTTCACTTAGACAAGGATATCTTTCGCTTATATATCTAAAAAATTTGGGTATACCCATTTTGGTCCGTGCTTTTTATTATTCAACAATAATAATAATATTTCAAATGATATGCACGTATATTACAATTATTTCAATCGTTTATCTTCTTAAATATTCATATAAAAATTAAAAACTTTGACTATAAGTGTTTTATACCAACATTAATATACGTCTTCAATAAAATGGGGGTTCCTAAAGATACAAAAATCGGTACATTCTGTTTTCAACGGAACTTGAACATGTAAACGTTGTTTGCTAGTTACACCTTGCTTTACCATATAACCAATCATAACCAACATATATTCATTAAATATTTCTGAACGACCAATCATATTTCACAGAATTTCTTAAGATTTTTATTTTTATTTTTAGGTTATTAAAGTTTTTAAAAATTATTCAACCATATTGTAGGTTAATTTAAATAAAATTAGAATCATCACTATATACAATATAAGTATATATATATATAATAATTGTTTACATTTCTTTAATTAATAACATATATTTCATTTTATCTATCCTATATAAATTGTACAAACTTTTAATATTCTTAATCAGTTTGTGTTGACATATAAATTATCTTTAATTTATATTTAAACATCAATGTGTGTGTGGTATATTATTTCTACAAATTGTTTATTTCTCTGTTATGTCTTGTGAAGTAGGTTCTCCTGCTTTTAATAAAAGATTTCCTTTCGGTTTTAATTTGTTAGCAAGAATTTGTTGTTGTTCTTCCTCTTTTTCTTGTTGCAATCTTTTATGTCTTTCAACCGCATAATCTATTTCTCCAACTAATTTATGAATTTTTTTCTACAACACCGAACATTATTAAAAAGTTTATATATTTTTGTATTAAGAAATAATTAAAAAATTATTATAAATATAATATATACACACGGCGAATTCTTTTTGTTTTATCATACGAGCTTTTTGTTTAACTCCAAAAGGTGTAGGTCTTCCATCAAGAAACGTATAATCTGGTTTATTTGTTAAAGGTCCAAATGCATTTGGATTTTCAGTTAATCCTTTTCTGTTATAATAAACATATATAATAAATAGAAATAGAATTAAAAATAGAAAACAGTTAACGAAAAAGAATAGCTTACTTCATTCTCCAATCTTGTTTTAATAAATTTATGTAAGATGTATGAAATTCATTGTTGATGATATACAAACCTAAAATAAAATAAAATAATAACCTTAAAACCTGTCATTAATAATAGAATAGATTATGAATTAATATACATAAATTAAATATATGTATATCATATATGTAAAAGTATTTTCTATTTTTTATTGTAATAAATAATAACATTTGTATACTAACTTGCATAATTATTACGGATAAGTATTTTTGATATTTTGGTTAACATTTTGATAATTTTGATAATATTGATAATTATTTAATTCTTTTTTTCTAATAACACATTAATATATTATTTATGTTATAATTTGTCACTCTTATTGTAATTAATAAAATAAAATTTAAAATATTTGTTTTTATTAAAAAGTAATTACACTATTTGAAAGAAACACACGATGTCGCTTTTAGATTCAGGTTAGTTCCCGAGGAATATCAATAATTGTAGATGGCGCTTCGTTCGTGTTGTTCACTAACCACTAAGTGAGCCTACAATTGTTAATAAAGACTGAATAAAAACTTTTCTTCTTAAGTATATTGAATTTATGAAGTTAAAATATGTCTGATAGTTCGGACGAGGAATTAACTGGTGGAGAAGAAGAAAAATGGGTTTTATACAAAGATCGTGAGGAATGGAATGATGTTACTCCTTTATCTCAAGACGATGGTCCTAATCCAATTGTTGCTATTGCATATTCAGAAAAATGTAAGTTACATATTCCAAAATTGATTAATTTCAAATGTTATTTAAATTTAATATTAAAATTCAAATCTTTCTTTATCATTTTTTTATATATGTATGTTTACTATTACACATATATACTTTGTTTATGTGTATCATTTATTAATTTGCAGTTAAAGATTCATATGATTATTTTCGAGCAATTTTAAAATCTGGTGAAAAGTCTGAACGTGCATTAGGATTGACGGAAGATTGTATTTGGTTGAATCCTGCGAATTATACCGTGTGGCAATACAGAAGAGAAATACTTAAAGCTTTAGGAAAAGATTTGAAAGAAGAGTTGAAATATATCAATAAAATTATTGAACACAATTCCAAGAATTATCAAGTTTGGTATCACAGAAAAGTTATCGTCGAGTGGTTGAAAAATGCATCAGAAGAATTACAATTCACTGAGTTTATCTTAAAAAAGGATGCTAAAAATTATCACGCTTGGCAACATCGTCAGTGGTGTATTAAAACGTTTAAGTTAGTTTAAATTGTTAATTGTTTACTTTTATCATTTCTTTCCTATAAATTATAACACATTGTCTTTAATTGCAGTTTATATGAGAAAGAGTTGAAATATGTAGAAGAGTTGTTAACGGAGGACGTTAGAAATAATTCTGCGTGGAATCAACGGTTTTTTGTTATAAGTAATACAACTAAGTTTGAGCCTAATGTCATCGACAAAGAAGTTGATTTCGCTTTGAAGAAAATTTCTTTAGTTAAAGCAAATGAAAGTGCCTGGAATTATCTTAGAGGGTATCATATTTGATTCTTATTTAATCTGATTATAATTACTTACTTGTATCATTATGTATGTCATATGTTATTCTATCTCTTTCTTTTAGTGTTCTTATGCAACAAAGTGGTGGTTTAGTTCATAATGACAAAGTACGTAAAAAATGTGTAGAACTTTACGAGGAAGGATATCGGACCAATCATTTGTTAGCATGTATCATTGATATTTCTATGGAAAGTCCTGTAAATGACGAATTACCTGAATCAATATTTCACATTAACAATGCTCTTAAGGTAATATTTGAAAAATACGAATATACATCGTTTAATTATATTCCTTGAATAAATATTAACTTCATTTTGATATTTATATTATTTATAGTTGTGCAAAGAGCTATCTGAAAAACACGATAAGATAAGGAAACGATACTGGAATTTTATTGGCAATCAGTTATTACAAAAGTTAGAAACTCTGTAATAATATTTTTAAAATCTATTCTTGTGGTTTTATCAAGAGGTTTATATAGGTAATCGTTATATAGTTTTACTATTGAAACTTTTATAAATTGACTTTTATCTTTAACAATGATAAGATGTATATATTAAGACTTAATATGATCACAAGATTATTTTATTTTACAAGATATAAATTTAAGATGTCTTATGTTTATCGAAATATCTAATTTTTTTTTAATTTTCAACAAATAAAAAAAGATGCAACAAACCTAGCCCGTATAAAAAGTTTAAATTGAAACAACAAAATATATCATCAAATCAAAAGAAAAATGTGGAATCTTTGGGAGAGACAATATAGTGTGCAGTGACGAACATTAATATCTATTTATTTATAAAATAGTTACAGATTCCCGTGTATAATACATAATTAATTGGCAATAATCATTCATTATAATAAACAGCTAGGCGTTTGCATAAACTAATCATAAAAACCTAAGACACGTTTTTAATATAGCATTTCTATTATCAAAAAGGGATGCTAAATTTGATAGTACCCTTTTTTTTTTTTTTTTACTAAACTTATAGAAATCTTATTAAACCGAGGCTTTGTTACTAAAAAACGTGAGACGTTTCTTTTTCTTGTTTTTTTTTTTCTTTCTTTCCATCTCAAAATAGTTACACATGTGCCTTTTTTTCAAGGCAATTAGTAGCGGATCGTCTGAAACGAGAAGCGATTTTCGTTGCGGACAAGCGACGGGCAGTGACTGTGTTGCTCGAGCCGGACGATTCGCTTTTACGTCTAGATATGAGAATTTGTATCATTTCATTTCATTATTCTTCACATTTTGAAATCTTTTTCATTAGTTACTGGCCCTCCTTCCTGTAGGATCTAACGATACCCTAATGATATAGGAAAGCATACTTTTATTTTCAAAATTTCTATTTATTTCGGCTAACGTATGTTGATAATATAAAAAACACAACACTTTTTGTTTATCTATCATTCGAAATCTTATCTGATGAGTAGCATTACGAACTATTATTTAAAAAGAAAAAAGAAAAATAAGAGAGAATAAATATAAATGTACAAATAAAATGTCTAAATTACCTTGAGTCGTCTAATTTACTCGTTAATTTTTATCAATTGCAAAGTATGTTCAACAAAATACGTATTTATAAAAAGATGTTTATTTTTTTTTTTAGCAAATATTACGTTATTTGTTAAACAAAAACAAAACCAACGCTAGATCGCTGCTTCGTTTTTACCGACGATCATATTATTTATACAAAACCGCGGAATAATAACAATAATAATAATAATAATATCAGTAATAATAATAATAATAGTAATGCAATTTAAAATGAAGCTCTCAGCATAGATTTGTTTTCGTTGAGAGGGGATCCTAAAGCACGGTTCATCTATCCTAACATTTAACAATCAACATTCAAACGATTATTCCTCTGCGCAATTTTATTTCTTTTTTTCGAATGGACCTTCGCTTTATTTCTTTCATTTGCATTTATGTTAGATATATTTCATATATATATATATGAGCCGTTTATTTTAAAAGTGGCCTGACTCCATTTTCCAAAAAAAATCAGGTTAGCAAATGTAATAGTTACATTTTTACATGATCTTTTCATTCTTAAACAATTTGTTACTACTATATTACAAAATCATGAAAACTTTGTAATACGAAAATTTG
>NW_015149150.1:67841-75341 GCF_001465965.1 Polistes dominula
AAAAATGTTTTCAATCGCATAAATTATGTTTCTGAAGTGTTTTAAGGATATGTCAAATAAATTGAGTATTGTATTTTTCAATTTGAAGCATCTTAAATTATGTTGAATGGATTTGGACTCCTTTAAATTTTATAATGAATCTGGTTGTTAATTTTGAAAATAGCCTAACTCCATTCTTGTTAAGAAAACGCATATTAATTGTCACTATTTTAATAGGAACTATAAATTGAACATCCTTAGGTACACTTAAGCAGTATAACTCGTTAGTATATTTTTAATGGCCTTGAAAACAAACTCGTAAATGGAGTAAGGTCATTTTCAAAATAAACGGCTCATATGTATTTTCTTTGTTAAATCGATTTAAAATGAGCGATGTCTCTTCGAAGATGCGCAAAGGTTCTTTCCATCGTTACAACGACAAGACACGTTGAATCTATGAGATACGTAGTCTTATCTCAGATTTATACAAATATATATATATACATGATATATATATATGTATACATACTGGATTTACATTGAAAATATATTCTTATCTGAATATTCTTTCATCCTCGTGTTCCTCATCATCATCATAATCATCATCATAATCATCATTATAATCATCATTATAATCATCATCGTCATTATTATCATCTTCATCATCATCATCATCATCATCATCATCATCATTATCAATGTCATCATCATTATTATTATTATTATTTCTATTATAATCTTTCGTTTAAAATCCGTCATATTTAACATCGTATAGTGATTTCTGTCTATATTATTATTATTATTTATAGTGTTTAGATACACGCCACGTATAAAATTACAAGCAAAAAAAAAGAAAATCTTCTCTCATTTCTCTTCTTTTATTTTTGTGTTTTTACATATTTTGTTAATAATAATTTTAAGAAAGTATTAACAATATCGTTGATTGTAAACATATTTTCATGTTATTTCTTTTTTATTGTAATGTATTTTATTAATCATTCTATTTGATATATCTTTTGTTGATTATTTTTTTTTCCTTGCATTTAATACGTGGCGAGTATTAAAAAAAAAAAAATTGTTAGGCTATTCTTTTTAAGTTCTCGTTTATGTTTCCCCTTATAATAAATAGTCTATGTTTGGACCATCTGTCATCCATTTTACAAGCACAGCCCGATCATTTAATATTCCTTCGATTGTAGAAACATTCGAGATCGTTTTAACGATTTTTATTTTTTCTTTTTTTTTTTTTATAGATTTTTTTTCTTCGTAGACCTTTTTTTTTTTTAAATTTTTCTTTTACTTGCAATTTTTTTCTTTTTTTTTTTTTTTTGTAGTTGTTGTTGCAAATAATCCCATTTTGAATTAGTTCTCTCGTGGCCCTATCGAAGGATGGAGTCGAAGTTTTATTTCATTTCCTTTTCTGTCCAGCAAGATAACGTGTGTACAAAAGATATCATAGGGAAGTCAAGTTTTTCATCTCAATAATCGAGTTATACTTCTTTTTGCTAACTAACTTCGAGAAGGAGATAGAATTTTTTTTTTTTTTTATATATATAGATAAATCTTCACAATTCTATGTTTTATCTTTTTTTTTTGTGTGTCTGTTTTTTTTTTCCTAACAGAGAGAGAGAGAGAGAGAAAGAGAGAGAGTATATGTGTGTGTGTGTGTGTGTTTCTCACGAGTAATTAGATTAAATATATAAGATAATACACGCTCAATTTGTACCTGCTTTAACACTAAACATACAGAGATTTATTATATATATATATATATATATATATGTATATTATATAATTTCATATAGAATGAGATTTTTTAGACAATTGGATATTTTTTTTTGTTTCAAAATGAATAATGTACAATTTTATGAATTTTTATCGAATTTGTTATAAATAATATTATTTTTACAAATTACATTAACACGGTCATATGACTTATCATTGTACGTTTAGTGTTAATATTTTTTAATCATTATAATTCTCCTCTTCATTATCTTCCTTAAGATTTGTTTATTTTTTCTTCTTATATATTCATTTTTATATTCTCGGAGAATCATCGAAAAATATTAATACTCGAAGCAACATCATCGATTTTATATTTCAACATCGTATAAATAAATAACGATGATATCATTTTATTATATAGCAGAGAGAAAGTTATTGAGATTTTTTTTTATTAAACGTCGTTTTTGACGATGTACCCTTTTTATGATCCATTTGTTATCGTAGTAATACGTTAAATAAAAGGGAAAGAAAAAATTAAAGGGAAAAGAAATAGACTACAGGCCCGACCTAAAAAATCGATGGGTCATCTGATCTCCCAGGAAACCTATATGGGACGATATAGGGGCATAAAATAATAATTTTTAGCACTATGTCGTTACTTGTAAGCTGTCCAATTGAGTGCAGGTGAGAATTAAAAAGCACAGAATAAACGGGTACTTTTTTATCAAATGATTTTGTACGGCATTCTTACCACCGATAGATCCATCGAAAATAATGAGAAAACACGTAGTGCCGTTTAAAAATAGTAGGCCACAGAGTCGGAAAAAATTTTTGATTTTACGGAAATTTTTCGGGTTTATTTAATCATTTGATTTTGTACGGCGTCGGTTTCATACAATTTCAATACCTATTCTAATTGATTATTCTGCAATGCCGTACAAAAATCATGCAACAAGGGAGAAAAATCGAGGGTTAAAATCCACCTTTTTCCATGGGTCCAGGGGGTGATCTGCATGATTTTTGTACGGCGTTGCGAAATAATCAAATAAAATAGGTATTGAAATTGTATGAAACCGACGCCGTACAAAATCAAATGATTAAATAAACCCGGAAAATTTCCGGAAAATCAAAAATTTTTTTCGACTTTGTGGCCTACTGTTTTTAAACGGCACTACGTGTTTTCTTATTATTTTCGATGGATCTATCGGTGGTAAGAATGCCGTACAAAATCATTTGATAAAAAAGTACTCGTTTATTCTGTGCTTTTTAATTCTCACCTGCACTCAGTTGGACAGCTTACAAGTAACGGCATAGTGCTAAAAATTATTATTTTATGCCCCTATATCGTCCCATATAGGTTTCCTGGGGGATCAGATGAACCATCGATTTTTTAGGTCGGGCCTGTAGTCTAAAAAAGAAAATATAAACATACATCGATGAAGTTGCTTGATAAAGGTGAACGTTGCATTTGAAAGTTAATCAAATGTTTTGTACATACGCACATACATACATAATATAAAGATCATAATTATATTCGTGAATTTTTTAAACCAATTTGTGTTTTTCAAATATTCGTGCTTTTTTTTGTCCTTCTTCCTTTTATTCATTTTCTTCTTTTTAAATATTATATTTATATCGAAAATCCTAATCGTCGTCGTACAACTGTGCGTGCACGCGTGATGCTTTGTTTTTATTTATTTTTTTTTTTTTAAAAAGATCTGTGTGTTGAGAGGTATTTTAAATTACTTTTAGATAGAGTTAAGAGTAAACGACAGACAAGAGAAAGATATTTGTTCTAATTGTAGAGACATTAGACGTTCAATATGTAAAATATCATCCTCTATGAGAGAAACAGAGTCAAATGTATTACTTAACACGTTTCCTGTCACCTGTACACTCTAAAATGTATTTGTATGTCAAGTTGAATTTTGTAATTTCACATTTTTACATTTAAAAGTAATTACAGGTAACACTGTGACGTAATGGTGTTTATAAAATACCACAAAAATGAGTGACAATCTTTTGTAATTGATTGTTCTAATAAGTCTGATTGTTTTAACAAAATTCATCAATATTTTAAAAAAAAAAAAAAAAAACAGATATTTGGACCGTTTATTTTGAAAATGGGTAAGTTCATTAATCACAGGATTATTATGATTTAATAACACAATGTAGAAAACATAATAAATTCATTTTACATGAAATAAAACGAGAGAATTTCGTTTCAACAAATAATCTTCAAAACGCAATCAAAAAAACAGATAAGAATGAAACATTAATGGAGAAAAGGTAAATTGGGTTGCAAATATGTTGGATGAGGTTTTCTTAAAAGTGCACCACACATTATTTTATATAAAACATCGATGAAGGACAAAAAAATTAAAACTGTAAATTACCTACACGTTCTAAAAAATGGCTCAAATTTGAAAAAATAGTCCTGGCGCTTTTGTACCAAGATGTCAGACCTATTAGTTATGAAAAATATAAAGATATCAAGTAGTTATTTCCTTATATCCTGTGCATCATGAATAATTCAAAACCCTGCCATATACAGAGCACAAGTAAATACGTAGGTTGGAACTTAAATAGTGGCAACTATTTATTCACAACCGCTATAAAAGTGTTACATGTTTGTACCTGTTACTGTTCTTCAAAGTAGTTGTGTAAAATCCGTTGCCAGCGATTTGGAAGGTGCAGCATACCGTTAGCAGAGCCTGTTCTGTTGATGGTGCGAATAGAGCGGTCTACTGCCTGTCGAATCTCTGGAACCAAAACTGAAACGCCAATCCAATGAATGGCGTCATTATGAGTCGCCGCGAAAGTTGAAAGTGCGTCAGAGCCCCAGTATGGTGAAAGTTATGGTGATTACACCATTTCCATTTCGTGGCATTCGTTTCAGAACTGTTCCAGAGATTCGACAGACAGTAGACCTGGCAACGGGTTTTACACAACGCTGGTGACTACTTTGAAGGACAGTAACAGGTGCAAACATGTAACTCTTTTTTATCGGTTGTGAATAAATAGTTGCCACTATTTAAGTTCCAACCTATTTACTACCAATATCTTGAAATTTTAACAATGTAATTAACGTTTAAAATTAAAAATACTACTTCCATTTGATATCTTGTCATTATTTGTAAACAAAATTGGAGTAAACGACATTTACAGCATATTTTAAATGATACTTGATTTTTCAAAATTGAAATTAAACGATTTTTACAATTGTTTCAATTTGAAAGTGACGTAAGTCTATTTACAGCCAGTAAACATACATTAGTTTAGTCAAATTCAGCCTAAAACAAATTTATATAACAAAATGACATTTTGATAAATCAGTAAAATCATTGCTAGACTTTACATAATTTGCCTAAATTTTTTAATTAACAGATTAACCTTTAATTTACTTGAAGCAAGAGATAACCACTTCCAAAATAAACGGTCCATTTATAGAAAATGATTAAACTTGTTAGAGTATATCAAAAACAATACAGGTGGCCTAGAAATGACATGTTCTCATAAACAGCATGGCAGGGAACGTGTTAAGTAGCAAATACGCATGATCAATATGAACATATTAGCTTCAGTGAAGTATAATAGATGATAAGAGCTAACACGTAATGGAAATCTTCCATTTTACCACCTTTTTCATTTAATATTATTATTTACTATTATTATTATTATTATTTATTATTTTGTAATATTATCATTATTATCATTATTATCCTTGGTTAATAATCTTGGTCTAACGTTACAAAGATTATCAACGTTTTTAACGACAAATTAATTATTATTCTTTTTCTTTCCTTTTATTTTTCTTTCTTTCTTTTTTTTTTTTCAATCTCTTATTAGGTCAGTTTAATTTGGTGTAAAAAAAATTTATTTTTTCAATGCTAAACTCATCGAACCATTTCAAAATATTTAATCAATGGTCAGAATTTATAAAAGCGAAAATCCGCTGTTTGTTCGCGTGTATCTGCTACTGTCTATGTGTGTGTTTGTATTTGTATGTGTGTGTGTGTGTTCGATCTATCGCATTTTTCGACCAAAGAGATTATGGACAAGAAAGTATATCGATATAATATCATCTAATTATCTAATATACACCCACCATCTTTATTTTAACACTTTGACGGCCGCACGTTTTGAAAAAGGAGTTGCGCTTGCCACCGGCACATTTTGTATGCTTTGTGTCAGGGTTACGTCAGGGTTATTTCAGAGTTATTTCAAGGTTATGTCAGAATTTTGTCAGAATTGCGTCAGAGTTGCCGCCTAGACATTTTATCAAGGTTGGATCAGGGTTGTATCAGGGCTACGTCAGGATTATGTCAGGGTTATTTCAGGATTATTTCAGAATTGTGCCAGGGTTGCGTCAGAGTTGCTGATGGCACATTTTGTCAAGTTTGTGTCAGTATTTTATCAGGGTTCTGGCAGGGTTTCGTCAGGTTTTCTTTATTGTTTTTTAAGGTTGCGTCAGGTTTTGTCAGGGGTGCGTCAGGGTTGCGTCAGGGCCTCCTTTTGTTATCCGATTACAGCTTGCTTGTGAACTTACGTACGTTTCTTCGACCGTCAAAGTGTTAATTTCTGTATTTTTTTCTTGTTTTTACAAATTTCTTTTTCGTATGGGTTTTTTTTCTTTTTGTTTTTCACAAGATTTTAATCGAAAATATCTAGACGACGTAATTAGTTCCCTTCACTGACTCTAGTTGTTTTCCTAATTTTAATTAAATCTTCTTTTACGATCTTTTACTTTCTCCTCACTCTTTTTTCTTGAACCCTTATTTTATTGTTTTCCCGGTTCTTTACACTTATGTTTAATTAATCTTCAAAGACATGCGGTAGTGATCGAGTTGATATGAGACAACATTCGATGTTTATCTCAAAATAGTATTACATTATTATTATTATTATTATTATTATTATTATTATTATTATTATTATTATTATTATTATTATTATTATTATTTTTAGTAGTAGTAGTAGTAGTACACGTAAATATCTTATGCTCTAAAACTATAGGCGCTGCTAAAAATCGATTAACAATATTAATTCGTTTCTTTTTCTTACTTTTATATCGTTCGTACGTACGTATTTTTATTTTTCTCGATTCTATCAACGACTAAAGGCCGGGAAATTTTCTTTTGCAATTTTTTTTTGTAGACAACTTTTAACATTTGTCAAGAAAAAAACAAATAGTGAAATAAAGAACTTCTCCCCTGTTTCGAAAGAATTTTTTTTTTTTTTTTTTTTTAAGTAATAAATAAAAACATTAAAGGTACTGAAAAGTAATCAAAATTTCTTCGATGAGTTTCACTCACATTTAGTTTGTGTCAATGAAAAATGGACCTCTCAAAAAGGGAATTGAGCAATTTCCTTTACGTAAAACAAAAAGTATTAGAAAATGATGAATAAATGTTTTCTTGATTTGTATTTAATATTTCTTTAATAAATAAATGTTTTTTGTCAGTAAAGAAAAATTTTGATTATTTTTCAGACCCCCTATATATCTCGTGCACGTAACACTTGAGTTGAAACTTTGATCTTTTTTTTTGTTTCATTTATAATCCACTCTTGAGTTCAAATTTTTCTTCTATTTTTCTTTCAATCGTTTTTAATTACCTTTCCTTAATTTATAGTTAACCAGAAGTAGGCAGTGATTGGAAAAAGATCAAATATACATAAAAACACACACATACATTGGTATAATATATATATGAAGTATTTCATGTCAAATCGACAATATATATATATTAGATTTACCTAAAAATTCTGTTCGTTCAAGCAAATATTAGGTCAATT
>NW_015149150.1:77841-89871 GCF_001465965.1 Polistes dominula
ATGAGAATGAAAATTTGAAAATCCTGAATTTATTACCACGTCTGGGTAGACCAAAAAAGCTCGACAATATTATATTGACATCACTGTATGAAAATATCAGACAAATTACAACAGCAAAATTCAAGAACATAATGCACCTACTTTCACATATATCATGATTTCTGCAAATCCCTTTTACACACTCAAAATATAAATGAGCAGTAAATTGTTTTGTAATTGATGTAGTTAAAAAATGTTTTCAATCGCATAAATTATGTTTCTGAAGTGTTTTAAGGATATGTCAAATAAATTGAGTATTGTATTTTTTCAATTTGAAGCGTCTTAAATTATGTTGAATGGATTTGGGCTACTTCAAATTTTATAATGAATCTGGTTGTTAATTTAGAAAGTAGCCTAACTCCATCCTTGTTAAGAAAACGCATATTAATTGCCACTATTTTAATAGGAACTATAAATTGAACACCCTTAGATGCAGTATAACTCGTTGGTATATTTTTAATTGCATTGAAAGCAAACTCGTAAATTGAGTTAGGTCATTTTCAAAATAAACGGCTCATATAATTTAATGATTTATTTAATATTATTCATAATCATAGTATAAATGTTTGTTTTCAATTATATGACTCGTACTATTGTCATTATTACCAACACAATTATATATATATATATATGTATACACATATACGTTTAGGAAATTGTAGGAAATTACGCATTGTTTTTTCACGATACAAATTGCAAAAAAGAGAGAAAAGAAAATAAAAATTGTTCGTCTCTCGAGTGAATTTCGTTTACCCGTCGCACGACTCAATCACGATTTGATTTTGATAAATCAATAGGAAGCGCAAAAGAATGTCAATTAAAGACTTTCTTGACAGGCATCGATGCGTTGCGATTTTATTATTTATTTTTACATAAAATAATTATTTATTTATTCGATATGCTAAGACAAAAAAGAAAACGAAAAATAATGAAGAAAAAAAGTTTTATTCCGCGTATCTACACTGAAAGAAATTTCAATTCTATGATATTATGCGATGTAACTTTTTATTATTATCATTATCATTATCATTATTATTATTATTATTATTATTATTATTATTATTATTATTATTATTATTATTGTTGTTGTTGTTGTTGTTGTTGTTGTTTTCTTTGCTTGTTATAATTTTCATTTATTTCTGTTTCTATTTTATATTTTATAAGCTGCTTTCGAGTGAGTAAGTAATTAATTAATTATTTACTTTGGTCACGGTGAACTAGGAAATTACTATTTTTTTTTTTTTTTACAACGAACCTTTTATCTTATTTTTTTTTCTGGTAATTTTTTTTGTTCTTTTTCTTTATTTTTTTTTACTTCTTCTTCTTCTTTCTTCTTTTTAATCTTACACAATATCGTAGATATTATAATTACTGCTTTTTGCTAAAATTAAATACCACCTATAGTTAACTTGGTCTCTCGTGTCCGTTTGTTCTCTCTCTCTCTCTCTCGCTATCTCTCTCTCTCTCTCTTTCTTTCTGATATTATTGTGACGATAAATATGATTTAATTATAAATCATTATTAATTTTAATATAAATAATTTGAATAATTATTTAACTGTTAGTTGTTACCATATGTAAGAATTATTTTCGTTGATTAAGTACATTTTCTTTTCATTTTTCTTTTTCTTCTCTCAGTGTAGAACTGTCCATTAAATAATAGAACTAAAAATTAACCAGATCTAGTAATTTTCCTTTATTATATTTCTCTATACCATTATATCGACCAATCCAACGAACGGTAACATTTTACAAACGAATTTATTTATCTTCACATACACAACGATCAGTTTTTTGGCACTCGTTTAAGAGTAATGAATAAAATTATTAAATAAAAATTAAAAAACAAAACAAAAACAAAACAAAAAATCAAATATTACTCTCTTGTCTTTAAACTCTTTCTCTTTCTCTCTAATTTCTTCTTTTACATCAAAATTACACCTTTACATGTAACACGGTAAGATTTATCGTTAAAACATCATCGGATTTAAATTCAAAATAGTTTTCTCATCAATTTAATAATAATCTCTTTTCAACAATTGTCTTCTTTTATATATATTTATATATATATGTATATATATATATATCTCTCTTTCTCTCTTTCTCTTTCTGTATCTCAGGATTTCAAAGAACAAAGTATACTTTGACTTTTTTTTTCTATTTCGTAAAGAAGAAAACGTTCGTACGGCGTATTCTTCAAAAATTCCCTGAAATCTTTTGGCTGTTCTTTAGCTTCCCCCCTTTCCCCCTAACCTCCTCCTCCTCCTCCTCTTATCAGTTACATACATACATACATATCATCTACACACATATATATATATATATATATATATATAGATATATGTATATCTGAAGTAACTTTTTCTTGTTTCATTTGTTTCGTACACTTTTTATTTGTTTTAAACGAGATCAATTCGAAAAGGACGTGCGAACAAGACAACAACTTTGGAATCCTCCTGGGGAGGACACACACGTTGATTCGAGTCACCACCTCCTCGTGAAAGATGCTTCCTATGTTCCAGGAAGTTACAATGTACAAATGGCAAACGATCGATCTCCAGCAGCCAAAGGACTCTGAGTTTCCCTCGTTCGTTCAAGTCCATGGTGTGTATCGTGGTCGTGCCGAGTGTCAGAAGGCCGTGTCCAATGCCGCCATACTCGTTGAAATATCCGGATCAGCCTGACATGCTTCCAGAAATTCCGAAAGTGTTACTACACCGTCCTTATTTCCATCCATTTTCTAAAACAAAAAAAAACGTATATGGTTTTTTGATGTGAAAACTTCTTTAGAATGGGTATGATTTGAAAAAATGAAACGCGGTGATGTAATTGGAAAATGAAACGGACGATGTAGTGGGGGAAAGGAAACGGACGATGTAGTGGGGGAAAGAAACGGCCTTAATTTCAGATAAACTACTAAATATTATTTTAAAAATATGTATCAATTAATTACAATATTAGTGTTCAATTTTTATCATTATTTATTCAAATATTTGATTTGCAAACATTTTTTAAAGTGTTTTTATTATTTACTTTCAAACTTTATAAGGAAAGATAACGAAACTCGTAAATTCTTCGTTTATTTATTATTATAAATAAAATGAAGTAACAAAAAAAAAAAAAGGAAGAAAAAAAGGTATAATACAATAGATGAAACACAATAAATTATTCATAGTTCAATCGAAAACTTATACGGTCGAGAGAAAATTGCATTTTCGTTTGAAACGAGGTCTTGTTTTGTGTGTATGCGTTCTTTTGTGAGAAAAAAAATGGGGAATAAAAGGGAAGAAAAAAGAGCACAAAAAAGACAACGAAGACAATGAGAAGAAGAAGAGAGGCTTTGGTGAGTCGGTTCAAGCTTATTGTGTTTAGGTTGGTAGGACGAAGATATAAGGGAAAATACCACAGACACATTGTCATATCACCGCTAACAATGTGACAAGCTGATACAAACAAATCTTCGTTTCTTGTATCATCCAAACCCGTGAGGGTATTTTCTCCATTCTCCCCCACCCCCGACCACACCCACCCATCCTCACCCACTTCTTTTTATACTTTTTTGTATTTCTTGTTAGGTTTTTTCCTCAATTCATCCTAACCCTCATACCTATACCTCCTTTAGACACTAGCTTTCTATCGAATTGAAACGAACGAATGAAGTTGTTTGGGGGTGTGTGTTCTACCACGTCGATTGTTTCCAAGCACTGTCATTTTGTATATGCCAAACGATGAACCATTATTGATCGTCCAATCGTCTACGAGTTTTTACATCGAGAAAAAATGTACAAATTCAAAACGAAACTTTCTACAGAAAATTGATCGATGATATTTGATCACATCACTCAATAAAAATTTCCAATTTAACTTTGATTTTATTATACGTGAAAAATTTTTCACGAATTCGTTTTATCGATCAATGAAAACACAGCATACTCTTTTTTTCTTTTGATTGAGAAACTACTGAATAATTTGAGAATAATTTATACGTATTGGGTCTACAAGTAAGTTTCTAGCGTTTTTTAAAAAAAAATTGAGGGTTTATTCTGAAAAAATGGTTACATATTTTTCATTCGAAATATTGTCCATCGAAAGATACAATTTTTTCCCATCTTTCTGGCAATTTGCGAATTCCGGATCAAAAAAAGTTCTCATCTTTTGAGCCCAAGAACGTATTGAGCCAATTTTTGATTCCCACTACTGAAGTGAAGCACATTCCGATAAGAGCGTTCTGCATCTACCGAAACAAATGGTAGTCGGATGGCGCCAAATCTGGACTATAAGGCGGGTGAGGCAGAATTTCCCATCCACTATTATCCAAGTAGTTTTTGACCGAAGCAGCAACACGTGGCCGAGCGTTATCGTGGTGAAAAATTACGGACTCGTGGCTGGTCTGATATTCTGGTCGTTTTTCCGCCAATGCCCGCTTCAAACGAATTAGTTGGGTTCGATACAACGGTCCTTTGATGGTTTGACCATTCAGAAGCAGTTAGTAGTATATGACACCCTTCTGATCCCACCATATGTAGATCATGACCTTATTCATGTGAATATTTCGCTGCGGCGTCGATTTAGCCGGCTCGCTAGGCTTTGCATATGTTTTTTTGCGTTTAGGATTATCATAATAGATCCACTTTTCGTTACCAGTGATAATACGATGCAGAAACGACTTTTTTTTATGCCGCTGCAGCAACATTTCTGACATGCAAAATCGCCGTTCGACATCTCTCGGCTTCAAATCTTACGGCACCCAATTTCCAACTTTTTGGATGAATCCCAAAGCTTTCAGGCGCAGGGAAATGGCTTGTTGTGTGTCGCCCAATGATGCAGCACGCTCTTCTTGAATTTGACACGGATCCTCATCCAACAAAGCCTCCAATTCCTCGTCTTCAAAATTTTTCGGCTTTCCGAAGCGTTCCTTGTCTTTAACGTCAAAATCACTATTTTTGAACCGTTTCAACCTCTTATGACACGTCGATTCACCAATACATTCTGCCCCGTAAGTTTCCAGAAGCAAACGATAGGCCTCAGCTGCACTTTTCTTCATATTAAAGAATAGAAGCAGCGCTTCTAGCAAATGACGCTTATTTGGCACATAACTTGTAATGTTTTTGATTCATAAAATGTACGACGCCGATAGAATTGCCCAAATATGATGATGCAATGTTGTTAATAGATACACAAGCTTCGAAAATGACACATAGATGTGACATTTCTGCCCGGAATTAGAGACCCTGTAGGAGGGACGCGCCATGTGGATTACAAGGCTGAAATCGTGGGGGGACAGCTTCCGTTGCATCGCGCAGCTATGTTTATCTTTAGTATAATAATATATTAACGGCTGTGGTTAGTTTAAGTTTGGAATATTTATAGTTTTTATTGTGATATTTATGTTTAATTGTTTTTTGAAGTTAAAACTTCTTTAGAATAGGCGTGATCTGAAAAGTAAATAAACGCGGTCGGTCAGGAAACGGAGCTATGAAACGGAGCTATGAAACGGCTGTGTAACCTATTCTATTTTAATATAAATTTTTAATTATCATTAAATATAGTTCATTTTTTTTCTGTATTTAATGCAATTCATTATTTCATCATTATTTCAATGTTTGAATATTTCGCGCGCAATCACGTGACTACACGAGTTCCTGTCCCCCAGCAATCCACATGGCGCGTCCCTCCTATAGGGTCTCTAACCGGAATCTACTCGTGACACCATCTATTAAAAAACGCTGGAAACTTACTTGTAGACCCAATACTTTTTCAAATATGAATATAATGAAAAAATAAATGTAATAAACCAAATGAGAAGAATCTTACGATAAAAGTAGAAAAGATAACGGGCAAGGGAGGTGAGAAGAAGGGGAGTGAAGTAAATAAATAAAATAGTTGGATAATTGGATTAGACGATTATTCGATAAAGTAAAGCCAAAGTTACGAAAAGTTGTCTTATCGATGTTGCCATTAAAATGCATCGATATTATTGAAAATCCGATATCGTTGTTATACTAAAAATAAAAGAACAAAATTATATTGTTTTTCTTTTTGATTATTCAAGAAGAAATATAAAAGTTTCATTTCGAGTAGAATACGAAATATTTCAGAAACGTGGTACTTGCTATGTAATATTCTTTTTACGAAGTAAAGAAAACAAACAATAATAATAAAATGAAAATGGTGTAATCGACAATCGATAGGAAAAGTTTGACGAGTTTTTCCATTCGATATGTTTCTAACATTTTCTAAGAAGTAACAAGCATTAGGCGTTTTAGCGATTGCAATAAATTAATTGCACGAAGAGAGTAAAGCTAGTTTCTAAGATTGTACCTCAGAGATGGAGTATATTTGACGTAAGACGAAAATACTTTTCCACGCTTTAAACGAGCTTTTAGCGAAAGCTTCCAACCACACCACCGTTTTATGATGCGCGTAACATGAACGTACTTGAAAGTGAACCCTCTTTACCCCACCTTAGAGATGTATAACACGTCAAAGAACCGAGACTTCACGAGGCTGTTAGCAACGTGGAAAAGGAGACCAGTGCAACATTGCGAAAAGTGCAACCAATGGAAAAATAAGGAAAAAGTTCTACGAAGAAAGATAAAAAAAGAAATAAAATAATAAAAAAAAAATCAAAGAAAGAATAAGCGTGGAACTGAATCTTCGTATCTTCTAATCTTACATACAACTTTGATCAAGTTTATTATTTTATTTTATTTATTATTTCAATTAGATCACTATTGGTTGTGGTTATTTGATAGTTCATTTTATTCAAGTGAAAATTTCTGTAGAATTTCTATGGAAATCTCTGTCAGGCCACGAGCATTACTTTGTTTTATAAAAACAGTTGAACGTCAGTCATTGGTGACTGACGCGACTTAAAACTTTTCGTCGGTCAGCGATACATGACAATAAAACTTTCCATATAAGTCGCGTCAGGGTTGTGTCAGGGTTGCATCAGGATTTATTGTTTAATACAAAGTACACACGTGGCCTGTCGGGGATTTCTCTTAGAATTCTGACCACTAAACTATATTTAAATAATTATTTTATATTATATTTATAATTTTTCGAGGTTTATTTATTTTATTTATTACTTTCATTGTTTTATTATTTTTTATTTTTTAGTTGCATATTTTTATTTATTCTTAAAAATGTAAATATTGAAAAAATAATCTTGTAATTTATTTAGAATATATTATCAAATTAAATTATTGTATTATTGAGTAAGTAGATTTTTGTTTATGATAAACACATAATTGGTTTTTATAATATAGGTATTTTTGAGAAATACAATGAATTTTCGATTGTTAATAATCGATTCCACGAAATTACATTCGACGACAGACTCAAAGATGTCTAATTATGCAAACTGTGAACTCGAATCATTTGCGGTTAACGTCAAGTGCGAAAGCAAATTAGCGTGGTCTAACCGAACCCGCAAAGTGCGAAACGTTCGTGGATTAGGTTTGTTCTAGATAAAGTGCATACTTCGAATCGTTCTCAAGTTCGTCCTAAGATTTGTCACCGTGAATTTCAATTTGGGAAACTTCGTTGATACACGATCACCATTTACATGTTTAAACATTAAATTCAGCTTTTAATTTTCATCAAAGTGGACTTATTTTTATAAATAAAGTAATAACTAAATCAACGTAACAAAAATTACTAACAAGTAGAATAAATTTGTAGTTTAAATAATTATTTAAAATTTCATCAATAAAAATTGCAAATTTTGATTTTTTTCTATTTCAAATACTTCAAACGTTTACGTCAAAAACATCAAAATATACTTGACATCTTCCATCAAATTAATTTTAACATCATTTTATACATGTAAAAATATTTAAACGAATAAAAAAATGCTATGTGTTTTATTTCTTTTTAATTAACGTATCGAATAGATTTATTAATGAGTTATTTAACGATGCATTAGCCAAGAGATTGTTTACGCGATAAATACCAATGAATAAATAACTTAGTACATTTTGCTAAGATAAATATAGTTAGTCTTTTAGGAAAACTGGGCCAGGTGGAAGTAAAATGCTATTTTGACGAGCTTATAAACGAGTTATCACCCTCGAATGAGATATATAACTATATATATTGAAACTTGACGAACCATGACTAATCGTATACAATAACCTTGTGTGTCCATCTTAAAACGATTCCCTTTTAAATTCTCGTACAATATAGTTCAAGATTTTTAGTCAACAACAACGAAAAAATATTCATTGAAATAATTTAACAAAGTCACGTCATATATTTCGTGATTTTACTTTCATTAGTAAAATACGTGTGTGAATGAATTAGAATGGTAAACGTCGTAAACCATAATGAAATTTGGAAAGGTTCGATGACGAAACCCAGTAACTCGTAGTAAAACGAGATTTCAATTAACCACGCCTACCAGAACACGAATTTACATCGTTTACCAGCACTACCACTAACATTACCACTACCACCACTACCACAAAACGCACTTCGTCGTTCGGGGCATGAGCATATCCGGTGCTTTATTTATCGCTAAAGGCACGCTAATAATTTCACGATTCGTTCCTGTCGTCTAACGATTTAGTGCTCGTGCAAAATTCACCAATGAGCTAGCTCACTTTCCAACGAAGAATCCTAACCCTACTTTTAGATCATGTTACAGTTCTCATAAACAAACTATACCAATGCTGTTAACACACTTCCTATAGATAATGGCGGAACTAATCAGCATTTGATAATCAAATGATTTACGAAATTTCAATGGATATTCAATTAGAAAATAAATTTTCCTAATATCCATTACAGTAGATCGTTTAAACGTTTGACAGTTTCAATAAAGATACTTAATTAAATATTGTTCCAATTGAACGATGATCATTTTCTAAATGAATTTCTACGATGAAAGTGTTAATATTAATTTTGTACAAGTGATATGAGATCAAATCTTTCTATAACATCGTAGATATTAAATTCCTACGAAAATACCGTGTTAAGTTGTTAAATTAATTTAATCTATAATTTATTTAATAAAATAAAAATACTTTGTGTTTACCATTAAGAACTTTGAAATATATTTTTCAACGAGTCAGTATAAATCATTTTGTAATTTTTCATTTAAATATTTAACGATGCAGAGTATACACAAGAAACTTTCTACAATCATGCTTTGATGAATATATAATTTTCAGTGTGTTTGATAGTTAACCAATAGACCTTAGTAACTAGTTATAGAATCTTCCGAGACAGAAATTTCCTCTCGTAGCCCTAAGCCAATGATTATAGTTTAATGAATTGAAGGGTAAGAGAGAGAGAGAGAGAGAGAGAGAGAGAGAGAGAGAGTGAGTGAGTGAGAAAGATAACAATATAGAACCAATTTAGGGATATTATTAAAGGTGTACAAATATAGAACAGTCTAATCACAGTCATAAACTAACAATAAACTAATAATTAATTACACGGACGTATCACTTTCAATATGAAAAAGAAAAAAGAAAAAAAAACATGTTCATATTACAAGAAAATAATAATAAAATATTATTACAGGTATCTTTCCTACACCACGGTTTCTCCTAACACGATTTCGATATAACACGATTCACAAATTGTGGCAAATCCTCCAACAACACGGCATCCTATAAAACGGTTTTCTTTCAAAAAACCTTTTTACAATACTGTACTTCTACAGCCGCGGCAGGGTTTACCGTCTTAAAGATACAGTATTACGGAAAGTATTTCTTTTAATCTCCATGGCCTAAAAACAGAAGTGTCTCACGCTGTTGTGAACTGAAAACATCAACGTTAAATGCGTGTTAGAAGAAGATATGGCTCTCTTCAGTTAAAATAGAAAACGTGCGTGAATCGTCAGAAAATGAAATTGGTGGCATATTAGAACTTGCTAAATCAATCGGAGGCGAAGGTTTTGTGGATATGGTTATTGTGGACGTTCAAGGTTTATTAGTGAAAGAAGAAGTTGACGAAGCGGATTTGATGAAAATGGTATCCGAAACTGTAAATCAAATTGAACCTGAGAACACTAGCACTGATGAAGATTGTGTTGTTAATAAGTGCAATTTACTCTTTGATTGACGAGTATTTTCGTCATGTCTCGATTCTTGTAACACAAAATGGTGGGCTCTCTCAAACGAGTTAATTGGTTAATATCTATTGTAAAAGAAAATGAAATAAATTCACGTAACTTACATTATACAGTTTTACGTTAAATAGAAATGTTCATTTGAGATTTTATTTTCAATTAAAAACAAAAAAAAATTGAAGGAAGAGATTTTACGTTATTTGTTTTTCTATTGTTAATCGGATATAAGGAAACGTCAAAATGGCTAAATAAGAGCTACCCTAACACCTCGAAACTGTTCAAACAGATAGAAGGCATTCCGCGTAACTAAGGTAACTCAATTTACTCGGTAATTCATTTAAAGCGTAGTGTCTATACCAGACAGCTGTTACTACTGCTGTCTGACTAGAAAGGACTGTTACTACTACAGATATACTTGCAGAATGTCTTTTAAATGGCGTTTCAAATCATTCATTTTCATCAAGAATTTATGTCCCTAGTTCCACAATTTATCAAATAACTATATCTATAATATTTAATTCAAAAAAACCTTTCCAACAAATTTATTTCAAAATGAGTCACATACACTTCTTATTCTTCCAAATAACAATTATTATTTTTGATGATGTGAATATAACGGAAATATTTAGGTGATAATAATTATTGGAGCACCCTATATATAGATAAACCTTGATGCAACCCTGATAAAACCTTGACACAACCCTGTGTATAAATAATATCATCGTTTGCTATTAAAATGGTTAATATTAAGACAATGAGTTAATTACTCATACCTAATATAACAATATAGATAAATCCTGACACAACCCTGTATATACATAATATCATCGTTTGCTATTACATTAATATGGTTAATATCAAGGTAATTAGTTAATTACGTATACCTAATCTAACCAAATAGATAAATTCTGACACAACCCTGACGCAAGCATGTATATAGATAATATCATCGTTTGCTATTATATTAAAATGGTTAATATCAAGATAATGAGTTAATTAACATACTCATAACTAATATAACCATATAGATAAATTCTGACACAACCCTGATGCAACCCTGTAATGTAACCCATTATATAATCGTAAAATTTATTTTAAACGAGTTGCTGTATTTTTTCTCTCTCATTTATTTTTTTCTTTCTTTAATCTCATTTGTCTCACCTGAAACATTAGGTCGACTTTTTCTCTGATGCCTTCGTGGTCCAAAGTTGGGTCAGCAAATTTTCCCATGAGATCGTAGACTGCAGATACTATGTCCGTCATTTCTTCTCTCGTAATGCAGCCGTCCCCGTTGATGTCGTAAAGGGAAAACGTCCAACGTAATTTTTCGTCTATCGAGCCACGTGACAGTATGCTGAGACCGATGACAAAGTCCTGCGATTATAAAAAAAGAAATTCACTTTTTTATTTTTTTTTATTGTCAATCAAAACAAAAAGAAAAGAAAAGCGAACCAAAAATATTTAGTGTGTGTTCGTAAGATCGTGAGCTGTTTCACACTTATTCATTTTATTATTTTAATTTGTTCCTAATTTATTAAAGAAATATATTTCGAAATTATTGAACGAATATTTGTTTTATTTTTTTTTTATTTGTCTATCATTCTGTTTGTCCGTCCGTGGTATGGTAATCGAATGAAGCAAAGTGGTATTAACTTGGATAATAAATAAGTTGCAAGTAAAAGGGTAAGATTAATGATAAGAAAACTAAATCACATTTCTATGAATCAAATCAAAATGATGATATACGTGAAAATATCGATGTTGTTATCTAGGACGATGGGAAAATCGTATTCCATGATTGAGTCTCTAACAAATATTCATTAGTGAGCATCCTATTTCAAACTTTATGACTGGCAATTAGAGCTTCTCAGATAATGAAATATAATAGAATATATATATTCCATGATGTAT
>NW_015149150.1:130584-155688 GCF_001465965.1 Polistes dominula
AACTACACTTCCAACTCGCATAAACAGTCCGGAAATACAAAACAAATTAAAAGAAAGAATGCAGGAGGAAAGTTCTATACCTAAAAGTAATATATATATTAAATATTAATATTATATAATGTATGTATATAATGAAAATGTTATTTTCTTATTGACAGCTTTGGAACATCAGTCAGTATAAAATAGAAGAAATTTAAAGAAAAGTTTTATTTTTTTGTCTGTTTTAAACTTATTTTGACACTTTTATTATAATTGTCAAAGTTTTTTTATGATTTGTTTTCTTTAGTGTATAATATCATATAAACCGTTACTAGACAGTACAAATAATATTGATTTACAAATATTCGCGTTTTACAGAATTCATTTTATATTTCAAGTACTAGATACATATAATATAATATAACTAATTTTTTATTCTTACTATTTATCTGAAAAAATATATTTCTTTTACAATAAAATTTACATTCAAAAGTAGTAAAATTGATAACAATTTTTTCACTAAAGGAATAAATAATTTTAAAAATGATTAACCGTTTATATAACTTTGAAAACATTGTGTATCAATTATTGTTTATAAACAATTATATATAAAATAATTCTAAGACTCAATGTGTTTATAAATATTTTTCTTATTTTTTTTTCTGTTGCTATTTTGATTGTAGGTCTCACTGAACAGCGTTAAAGGACTATTTATGTTTCGTACTATGGGACAGGATAATATCGACAATACGTGATATATACCAAATCTGTTTTGAAAATAAACGAGCAATCCATATATAACGTATAATAATGAAGCTTCTTATAGAATTAAAAATACCACATTGACCTAAGCACAGAAATGTGGCTTTAACACTTATCTAAATCTTTGACGATGCAGTGTTTCCTGCTGAAAATAGAAATCGACGGCTCCTGATGTTGTTCTGAGCGTCACTGATAAATTGGATCGTATGATCCTDTTCCTCCTGTTTCATTTTTTTTTAAACGTTTACATTATTATTTTTTGAAATATAATAATCTCCGGCGCTAGGAACTGTCCAAAGTTACGTGAACTTTCCTAATCATTATTTTTTAAATATGACAATAATTTATTTTGAATGAGATAACATAAAAATAAGATTAACATTTATATTATTAGCAAAGAATATTATACATTACTTGTTATGGTGTATTATTACTTACAGATTGAAATATTACAACGAACACAAATTTAAATCAAATAATTAACTAAATATTTATATCGTATAATTTTATTATTTTTTATTACGTTATTACCTTCGATATATTATAATTGTATTGTAAATAAGAAAAGACATATTTAAAAAGAAATTCCTCCTCGATTTCACTCTTTCGCACACACACACTTTCTATCACACAATTCTTTAAGTTTTAAACAACAAGAGACACATTTACCTCAACGAATATGAAAAAAAGATAAAATAGTAAACTTAATTATAAGATTAGGTACGCATATTCGTTATGTATTCTCTTAATGGATGAAAATTTGAATAAATAAAACATATCACTGCATTATTATAATATAATGTACAATACAAATTATAAACACATACAGGGATGTATATACGCATTTTGTAAATCGTAGAATAATTTCTTAATTTAATATTATTTATTTTAATTATTTATTTTATAGTAATGGGAATGTTTTTTGTTTACGAAACAAGATTAGACAGTTTTCGAAAAAAAAAATATATAAAATATAATAATATTTATCTATTTAATGTTGACGATATATGCAGAGTATAAGTAAATACTAAAAACATCTTAAAATTATACCAATGTAATTAACGTCTAAAATTAAAAATACTACTTTCATTTTATATCTTTTCATTAATTGTAAATAAAATTGGATCAATATAAAACATATTTTAACYGCAGCATTTGTTTTTTCAAATGTGATATTAAGTAATTTTTACAATTGTCTCATTTAGAAAGTTTTGCCAGTTTATTTGAAGCCAGTAAATATACATTAGTTTAGTCAAATCTGCCTAAAAAAAATTTATATAACTGTTTTATGACACATTGATAAATCAGTAGAAATATTGCCAGATTTCATATAATTTGCCTAAATGGTATAGCTGGATAAGTATGGGAAATCAGCCCCCGTGACTTTTTTGACTCGCACTTGGGGGATAGATTTGGTGTCGAATAAAAATAAGTCACCTCAAATTTTAGCTCTTTTATTCAAACGGTTCTCGATATTTTCAAAAAAACCTGTTTTTTCGATTTTATTCTTTTTTTTTTATAGTAAAATTCAAAACTAATCAATGATGATTTTTTTTCTTGTTCTTAGGAGTCCAAGGCATGCATAAAAATTGTGATCATAATATTTAAACGACAAGCCGATTTTTGCCGGTCGAATGAATATTAAAATCTTTTTTTTTTTAGCTTTTTTAGAATATGTCACTCACCAAAACTCGTCAGAAAATGTCTTTATACTCCTCTACTCTCAGGAATTTTCTTAAATTTTTTAAAGTGGTGAAACAATATGAAAAAAATTAAAAACTCATTTTTTTCTAAAATCTAAACGTAACTGACTTATATTTTTTTTTTTGAATCTAAAACAAGACTTGATTGTGATCTCGATCTTACAGAAAAAATAATTGCTGCCATGAATTCAAAGAAAAAGATCAAGAAAATACTTTAGCCTTGGAGATAGAAACTAATCGTTGGGCCAGAAGAAAAGTTCCCTTTGCAATAATAACATCAGAGCAACAATATGAAAAAAAATTAGAAAATTTAAACTCTTTATTATGCAAACATTTAATTATCTCGAAACAAGAGAAACTGGACTTAAAACACTTTCAAAATAAACGGTCGACATATAGCTTTTCTGTAGATGGCATTAGCGACAAGTAAATTTTGAATACATACATATAAGACAACTTGGCATACTCTTAACCATTTTGTGAAGATAACTTGGTAGTATCAGTTGTTAACTTGTGTTTACATGGTATAGTAATTTCAATTAGAAATGTCAGTTTATAAGCCAACAATGCGTCATTTGCGAGAAGTGTTACTTTATTATTTTAATAGTAACGAATCTGCTGCTGAGGCTCACAGAATGCTCGTACACGCTTATGGCAAGGATATTATATCAACAGCTACATGTGAAAGAAACTTTATTCGCTTCAGGAGCGGTGATTTCAACTTAAACAGAATTACGAGAAAACGACTAAATAAAGAACGGGAAATTGGAGAATTAGTGCGTTTGAGACTTGAAGACCCGGATATTACTCAAACAGAGATGGCAGCAAAAGTTGGAATGAGTAGAATGACAGTTTCCAGATACCTAAAAAGTCAGGAATATCAAAACGAATTAAAAAAGCTACAGCAGGACCAAAGTTTTATACCTCTTGGTAATCTATATCAATTATATATCATTTTTATATATACAAAGATTATTATATCCTTAAGTATATGTTGTGGATGGTATAAACGCTACAAGTCGGGTTATTTTTACTCAGAAAAAACTACTGTAAAAAGAAAACATAGAGAATTGGAAGATGAAAAATTGGTTCGTTTGATTCCTGAAAACCCTCGTATGAGTCAAGATGAGTTAGCAAAGCAATTGGAAATGAACCTACCTACAACTTCAAAAGGCGTAAACACTCAGAAAATACAAAACAAATTAAAAGAAAAAGGGCTGGAGCCAAGTTCTATACCTCTTGGTAATATATATATATTAAGCATTAATATAATAAAATATATATATTTTTTCTTCTATTTACTATTCTGAAAAAATTGTAAAATTCAAGAAATGAAATTGAACAATTGGAAAATAATATTTAATTTACATATACATATATATACATATATATATATATTAAAAATTTTCTTTTCTTTTTGAAAACTTTGAAACATCAGTCAGTTTAAAATGAGAGGATTTTAAATAAAACTCTTATGTTTTTGTTTGTTTCTTTGTTTTAAACATATTTTGAAACTGTTATGATCATTGTCAAAGTTTATTTATGATTTATTCTTCAGTATACAATATTATATAAACCGTTATTGAGTTTCAAAAGTAATACTGATTTACGAATATTCGTTTCAAAGAATTCATTTTATTTTTAAAGTACTGGATATAAATGATTTAATATACCTAATTTCTTTATAAATAATATTTTTTTTTAGAATAAAATATTCTTTAGAAAGTAATAAAATTGATATTATTTATTCATAAAACGAATAAATAATTTAAAAATAGATTTACTTTGTATATGAATTTTAAAAGACTGTTTATCAATTATTGTTTATAAGCTTTGTCAGTAATGATATACAGAATAATTATGTTACTCACTGTATATATAAATATTTATCTTATTTTTTGTTTCTTTTGCTATTTTGAATTTAGATTTGACTGTTAAGCGTAGAAGGACTGATTCTGATCGAGACTAGGTAACAAGATAATAAAAACATTACGTAATTAATATTTAATCTGTTTTGAAAATTACCACAAAATTTATATACAACAAATAATAAAGGTACCTTTTATAAATGAACAAATACCATAAGGACTTAAATACAGAAGTGTAGCTGTAAGACTTACCTGAATTTTGGACGATGCAGAGTTTTCCTGCTGAAAATAGAAATTGACCGCTTCTGATGTTGCCTTAAGCGTCATTGATAAACTGGATCGCATAATTCTGTACAACATTTTTCATCTGTTTTTGATTATTATTTTGTAGGATATAAGAATGGCTAACTTTAGGTACCGTCCGCCGTTAAGTGAACTCCCCCTCTATATTAAATATATTAGTAATATATATTACGTACTGACATATATGGACTGTTTCTTTAGAAATTTGTGTAAGTTCATTTAAAAAAAAAATATATATATAACGTAATTTATGTTTATTTTAATGTAAACTTTTTATAGATTACTAGTTAATATTTAATTACATATAAAGAGCATATGTTTTGTACAATATAAATTTGGTCRGTAAAGAATAATGATTAGTCTTTAATATGTAGAATTTTAATTTTCTCGAAACAAGAGAAACTAGACTTAAACCACTTTGAAAATAAACGGTCGACATATAGCTTTTCTGTAGATGGCATTGCGACAAGTAAACGTCGAATACATATATATAAGACAGCTTGGAATACTCTTCAATATTTTGTGAGCATAACTTGATAGTATTAGTAGTTGACTTGTGTTTATATCATATAGTTATTTGTATTTAGAAATGTCAAATTATATACCGACTAAACGTCATTTGTGGGAGGTGGTACTGTATTATTTTAATAGTAGACAAACCATTTGTGAGGCTCACCGAATGCTCACAGACGCTTATGACCAGGGTATTATATCATATGGAACATGTAAAAATTGGTATAAAAAGTTCAAGAAAGGTGATTTTGACATATGCAGAACTACTAAAAAAATTCTAAATAAAGAACAGCTAATTGAAGAGTTAGTGCGTTTGAGACTTGAATACCCGCGTATGACTCGAGAAATGATGGCAGCAAAGATAGGAGTGAGTAGAAGAACACTTTTCAAGTACGAAAGAAGTCAGGAATAACTAAACAAATTAAAAGAAAATTCTATACCTCTAGGTAATATATATATTAAATACTAATATAATATAATATATTTTTTCACTTCTATTTATTTTTCGGAAAAAATTGTAAAATTCAAGAAACAAAATTTAACGATTCGAAAAATAATATTTCATTTTTATATATGCGTATATAATAAAAAGGTTTTTTTTTTATATTGAAAACATTAAAAAATCAGTCAGTTTAAAATATGAGGAATTTAAAGAAAAGTTTTGATTGTTTGTTTGTTTGCTTAAAACATTTTTCGAATCTTTTATTAATATTGTCAAAGTTTATTTATGATTTTTTTACTTTAATACATAATATTATTTTAACCGTTACTAGACACTACAATTCATATTGATTTACGAGTTTTCGTTTCCAATAATTCATTTTATATTTTACGTACTGGATACGAATGATATAATAAACCTAATTTTTTTATTCTTATCATATATCTGAAATGATTTACTTTTTTTTAGAATGAAATATTCTTTAGAGAGTAATAAAATAGATATCAATTTATACATTAAACTAATAAATATTTTTAATATAGATTAACTGTGTATATGAATTTGAAAATACTGTTTATAAACAATTGTTTATAAGCTTTGTCAGTAGTGATATATAGAATAACTCTGTGACTCACTGTGTATATAAATATTTATCGTATTTTCTTTTTTCTTTTGCTATTTTGAATATAGATTTAAGTTTAAAGCGTAAAAGGACTAGTTCTGATTGATACTAAGGGACAACACAATAAAATCATTACGTAATAAATATCTTATCCATTTGGAAAAACAAAGAAAAAAATTCATATATAACGAGTTATAATGAAGCCTTTTATAAATGAACAAATACCTTAAGGACCTTAACGCAGAAATGTTGCTGCAACATTTATCTGAATCTTAGACGATGCAGTGTTTTCCTGCTGAAAACAAAAATCGACCGCTCCTGATGTTGTTTTGAGCGTCACTGATAAAATGGATCAAATGATCCTGTACAATACGTTTTATTCGTTTTTTTTCTTTTCATGGATATGAAACGTTTATTTTGAAAGAGGTCTTAGTTCCATTTCTATAGTAAAACAAAAAAAAGAGAAAAAGATATTCCTTTATAAATAAAAGGATTATTATGTTTTAATAAAACAATATAAAGAACAAAATATATTCATTTTACATGAAAAATAACAAGAGAATTTCGTTTCAACAAAAATTTATTAAAACGCAATTAATAATCTGATATGATATAACAGTAATGGAGAAAGGTAAATTAATAGCAAGTATGTGGTATGAGGTTTCTTAAAAGTGCACCATATGCTATATTATATAAAACATTGATGAAAGACAAAGAAATAAAAACTGTAAATTACATAATCGTCTTGAAAAATCGCTAAAATTTGAAAAAATAGCCCTTGCGTCTTTCTACCAAGATATCAGACCTATTAGTTATGGAAAATATAAAGATATCAAGTAGTTAATACCTTAAATACCTTTTGTGTATCATAAATATTTGAAAAAACTGTCATATACAAAGCATAAGTAAATACTATCAATATGTTGCAATTTTAACAATGTATATAACGTCTAAATTTAAAAATTATACTTCCATCTTATATCTTGTCATTATTTGTAAATAAAATTGGATCAATATAAAACATATTTTAAATAAAGCATTTGTTTTTTCAAAAGTGAAATTAAGTAATTTCTAAATTTTTTTATTAGGAAATATACGAAACTTTMATWTTCTCGAAACAAGAAAAAGTGGATTAACATCATTTTGAAAAAAAACCGTTTATATATTAGTGGCCGGCGCTAGGTGATGATAGACGTTACGTGAACTCCCCTATACATTGAATAAATTTCATAGTAATATATTATGTATAGACATATATATATATAGCTTTTCTGTAGATGGCATTAGTGACAAGTAGACGTCGAATACATATATATAAGACAGCTTGGAATACTCTTCAATATTTTGTGAGCATAACTTGGTAGTATTAGTAGTTGACTTGTGTTTATATTATATAGTTATTTGTATTTAGAAATGTCAAATTATATACCAACTACTCGTCATGTGCGGGAAGTATTACTTTATTATTTTAATAGTAGGGAATCTGCTTATAAGGCTCATCAAATGCTCATAGACGCTTATGGCCAGGGTATTATATCATATAAATCATGTTACAATTGGTATAAAAGGTTTAAGAAAGGTGATTTCAACATAAGCAGATCTACTAATAAACTACTAAAGAAAGAACAGCTAATTGAAGAATTAGTGCGTTTGAGACTTGAAGACCCGCGTATGACTCAAGAAATGATGGCAGGAAAAGTAGGAAAAAGTCAACAGGCAGTTTCCAAACACCTAAGAAGTCAGGAATATCAAAACAAATATGAAGAAAAAAAACAGGAACAAAGTCCTTTACCTCTTGGTAATCTATATAGATATATATATTAAATTTACCTATACTATAATATATATATTTTTTCACTTCTATTTATTTTTCGGAAAAAATTGAAAAATTCAAGAAACAAAATTTAACGATTGGAAAAATGATATTTCATTTATATATATAAGTATATAAAAACAGATTTTCTTTTTTATTGAAAACTTTAAAATATCAGTCAGTTTAAAATAAGAGGAATTTAAAGAAAAGTTTTATTTTTTTCTTTGTTTCTTTTTTTAAAACATTTTTCGAAACTTTTATCATTATTGTCAAAGTTTATTTATGATTTTTTTACTTCAGTATATAATATTATATTAACCATTATTAGAAACTACAAATCATATTGATTTACGAATTTTCGTTTCCGATATAATTCATATTATATTTTACTTACTGGATACGAATGATATAATAAACCTAATTTTTTTATTCTTATCATTTATTTGAAATAATATATTTTTTTTTAGAATAAAATATTCTTTAGAATGTAATAAAATTGATATCAATTTATGCATTACACTAATAAATAATTTTAATATAGATTAACTGTGTATATGAATTTGAAAATACTGTTTATAAACAATTGTTTATAAGCTTTGTCAGTACTGATATATAGAATAACTTTGTGACTCACTGTGTATATAAATATTTATCGTATTTTTTTTCTGTTGCTATTTTGAATTTAGATTTGACTGTTAAGCGTAGAAGGACTGATTCTGATCGAAACTAGGAGACAAAATAATAAAAACTTTACATGATTAATATTTAATCTGTTTTAAAAATCAAGAAAAAGATACATGTACAACAAATAATAATGGAGCTCTTTTAAAAATAATTAAATACCTCAAGGATCCAATCACAGAAATGTGGCTGATACACTTATCTGATCCTTAGACGATGCAGCGTTTTCCTGCTGAGAACAGAAATTGACCTCTCGTGATGTTGTTCTAAGCTTCACTAATAAATTGGATCGTATGATCCTGTTCCTCATGTTTCATTTTTTTTTAAACGTTTACATCATTATTTTTTTAAATATATTAGTCTCCGCGCTAGGAACTGTCCACATTAACGTGAACTTTCCTAATCATTATTTTTAAAATATGACAATAATTTATTTTGAATGAGATAACATAAAAATAAGATTAACATTTATATTATTAGCAAAGAATATTATACATTACTTGTTATGGTGTATTATTACTTACAGATGGAAATATTACAACGAACACAAATTTCAATCAAATAATTAGCTAAATATTTATATCATATACTTTTATTACATTTTATTACGTTATTACATAAAATATATTATAATTGTATTGTTAATAAGAAAAGACATATTTAAAAAGTAATAATTATGAATAAAATAATATATAAAATATAATTAATATTGATATCTTTAGCAAAATGTTATTGTTTATTATTACGTACAGACTCAAATTTTACCATGAACACAAGTTTCAATTAAATAATTATCCATTTTTCTATATTCATTAGTTCTATTTGATATTACTTCATAAATTACAAGAGGGGAGTCGCCTAGTAGCAGACATATAAGGCTGTTCATTTTTAAATGTAACTTTATTTACTAATTGTTGAAGTCAACAAACTACAGAAGCAACATAAATTAACAAAAATGCAACTTTTGCATAAAAATATTTAAAAATAAGACTTAAGCTTTGGTGTAAAAATATACAATTTCTGGAAGTGTCAGCTAGTACCGGACAAATTTTACTTTGAACAACTAGCACCGGAAATTTTTAAATCATCCGGCATCGATCACTTATGTAGACGTCTGAACACTCAGGAATGTCTGCACATGTTTCATGTGACCACCCATTGATGCTGGGAGCACTAAATCCAGTTTTCGTCGTAATCCGCGAAACACACTACGCAAGTAATTTTTTCAATTTCAGATATCTCAGTCAGTCGCTGTTTTTTTTTTTTNCTTATGTAGACGTCTGAACACTCAGGAATGTCTGCACATGTTTCATGTGACCACCCATTGATGCTGGGAGCACTAAATCCAGTTTTCGTCGTAATGTGCGATCTTTGTTAACCGAGCCAACCACTGAATCGTATAAACTCGTAAATTACTCTTTTTTTTTTTTTTTTTTTATATCTATCTCCTGTTTTTCTTTTAGCTTTTACCATATATATCGGTCATATTCAAATATACTAACTTTTAATTTTCATTTAGTTTTTTACTGGCAGTCAAAGTGTTAATTACAGATTTATCACCGATTAAACAATTCAATAATTCATTTAAATAAATTCATCTTCTTGAAAGGGACATTTGATAAATGGCTAGGGGAGTTTTTTTTTAAGTCATCGCAAAATTTTCTTCGATAAAGTAAGTGATAAATTTCCAAAATTTCTTTAGTGTCCAATCATGCCGAGAATGAAAAGGTGATTGACGTAATTGCTAATGTTCTCTTTTCTAAACCCTAATCTTTTCACGATAAAAAAAAAAAGAAAAAAGAACCCGAAGGAAGGATAAAAGACAGGAACATAAATTCTCGATACTATCTTAATCTTTTTCTTCCCTCAAACAAAAATCTAGAAAAAAAAAAAAGAAAAAGAAAAGAGATAAAAAGGGAATAAAGAATGACTGAACTTTCTTCAAGATAATTTTCTTACCGACAAAAGTAGAATATTTTCTTTAAAGCTATAGGATATTCTTTCGGCTGATATATTTTTAGTGATGTTTTAATGTTGTTTGGGATGTAAGAATAAGAAGAAGAAAAAAGGAAAAAAAACTAAAAGATAAAATTCCAAGTTAACTTCTGATTAGGACGAGGGTAGAGGAAGGGAGGGAGGGAGTTTGAAGGGTGGGGGGATGAGACAGCACGTGTTAGTGGATGGATGGTTGGAACGTGCTTATCGAAAAAATATTCGCTATCGTTTTGGGTTGAGAAACAACACGTTTTGGGGTAAAGAAAAAAAACGAATAAGGGTGAGATAGGGTTGTAGAAAATAAAATAAGAAGAAGAGGAAAAAAAATGGGGCTAGAGAGGTAAGAAAAGAGGAAAGATCTTGAAGATAGCAGCAGTAGTAAGCAGCAAGCAGCAGCAGCAGCAACAGTTTTCCTAGCAGTGAAAACGAGAGGAACGAAATCGTTCCGCTGTTGCTAGGCAACCTGTTGCCATGGGCGCTCGTATAGCACCATGAGAGAGAACAAAAGAGAGAGAGAGAGAGAGGAGAGAAAGAGAGCTTACTGTGCCATGACCCAGTATTATATGGGAATAGTGGAACGAGGGTGGAAAATCCCTGGAAAAGGGTGAACAAACGAAATAGAAAGAATGTCGAAGAAAGTGTGTGTGTGTGTGTGTGTGAGAGAGAGAGAGAGAGAGAGAGAGACTAACGAACAGTAGTCAATTTTTTTAATGAAAGTATGTTCTCTAACGTAATACCTGTAAATATGAAAACGAATATGGTTTATTTCTTTCTATAATATTAAGTCTACCTAATATTTAATATAACTTAATAATAATAATAATAAAAATAATAATAATAATAATGATAATAATAATAATAATAATAATAATAATAATATAATAGTAATAATATATAATATAACCTAATACATAGTAATAATTAATAATAATATAGTAATAATTAATAATTTGATTTTAATAATAACTATACATAGTAATAATAATATAACCTAAGTAATGTCGCTTTTTAACCACAAAATTGAAATCCAATTTTTATTGAAGTAAAAACTTCTTTAGAATAGGGAATGATTTGAAAAAAAATTGAACCGTAACGGCGATGTAACGGAGCGGCAGGCAGCTATGTAACGGCCATGATATTTAGTAAGAAGAGAAAAAGAGACAAACACATAGAATTAAGCCTACGAGAGAATGAGACAGAATATAGCTATAAAGTATTTCCTATTCACGGTCTCCTCTTTATGCTATGCTTCGTAGTCCACACTTCTGGCTACTAAGCTTTGTATATGTGTGTGTTTGTGTACTACAAAGCGTAGAGACATAGAATAATTTCGATACTCGAAATGTTTGTAGGTATGAGCGATAGAAGGGTAGAAGAATAAACAGAGATAAGCACGTAAGTATGCGACAAAAGTATAGGATACAAACGAGCCGACGGTCGAAATAAAGAAAGAAGGTGCCTGGTCTGTTTTTATTTTACCAAACGTGGTATTTCTTTTTTATTTAAAAATGTTTCTATTTTATTGAAAAATTAATATTAAATTATTTTTTTCGCAAATATTGTAATTAACAATTATAAAATATATAGAATATAATAACTGTATCGTCTGCAATATTTTACAAAAAAAATGAAATGATTATCAGATACATCAAAGAAAAAAAATTAAACAACATTGTAGAATATGTTTCTCATAAATATCCAAAGACATGTTTTTAAATTATATTGTTTTGCGTATTTAGGAAATTTATACTAATTTTTCAATAAAATGGAAACGTTTTTAAACAGAAGAAACTCGTTTACAAGGCTGTTTTAAGAAACTCGTCAACGAGACTCTTTTACGAGGCCTAATTAAAAATACCCTACGAACTATTCGGAAATACCCTATGGACTTTTCGGAAATACCCTAAAGACTTTTCAAAAATACCCTACAAACAATTCGCAAATCCCTACGGACTTTTCGGAAAAAACCTCACTACTTTTCGGAAAAAATTAATTATAATAATAAAATATATAATTATATAAATTATTTGTATAATAAATTTAATACTTTTAATTAATAATTTAAAATATAATTCTAAATTATTAATAATATAATATAATAATAATTATAAATATAATATAATAATAATATCTATAATAATAATTATGATATATATATATATATACCTTTGGTACACAATTTTAAATTATTCAAGAAGCTATGCTTTGGCTTCAGGTAAAATCGACTAATAAGAAACAAAGTAAATATAATAAAAAGTAAAATTTAATAATATTCTTTTATAGATAACACTTTCGTAATTTAAATCAAATCTTTTTTATTCTTCTTATCTTTGAAATATTTAATTCGGAGGGGAGAGAAAAATATCAGTAAAGAGACAGAGAGAGAGAGAGAGAGAGAGAGATTTTCATAAAGATACGTTCGGAAAATTAATTACTCGGAAGTTTGTCCCGTTTATTAATAACCGTGGTGACGTATATTAGAAATTCAGTACGTTCATAGTAGTAGTTGTTATTGTGTTGTAGTAATAGTAATAGCAATAGCGCTCGTTATAGCGACGTTTAGATTTGTCAGAGCACGTAGCAATTTTCTTTAGACAAGCTATATTATCTTAAAAACACATTTCTTTCGGTTAGAACAAATTTAATACACCGCAAGCTTTTAAATTTCCCAACAGACGCATTCAACATTTGTTTTAACGTGTTGTAAAAAAAAAAAAAAAGCATTAATATCATTAAGTCTTTATGTGATTATTTATATACAGAAATTATATTTTTGAAGTGAAAATTTCTTTAGAATGGGAATGATTTGAAAAAAGCGAACGAAAATTCATGGTAACGGTAACGAAACGATGAAACGGTTACGTTACTAAAAAGAGAAAACGAGATAAACATATGCACATCTATAGGATTTCGCCTAAGAGAGAATGAGATAGAAGACAGTATGCATTTGTTTTTTATTATCTCGGTCTCCTCTTTATGCGATGCTTCGTAATCCCCACTCCTTGCTACTAAGTGTTGTATATGTGTGTGTTTGTGTGCAACTGCATACTACGAAGCGTAGACTCATATTAACTCAATCCACATATTTAAAAATATAAGTTAGTTCTTCGACTGGCCACTAGATTATCCATATTTCTCATAAACAAAGCTGCTTTTTTTATAATAAACAAACCCTATAATCATTTTACTCCTGATTCTCTCGAAGCAAGGGTTTTAAAAAGGTTTCACTTTTAACACGTGTGATCTGCACACATGATATTATTTTTTTAAGTATTATTCATTTTTAATATAAACAAAATTTTTCATAGAATTTTTTATAAATTTTTATGACAATGTAATGTTATTAATTTCAAACAATTTCATTTATTTCAATATGAAGATTATTTTCAAATATGAATCAATGTTTAATTAAAGTTTGACTAATGAATGAAATTGAAACGAATGAAATGAGTATAATTATAGTATACAGTCAGTAATAGAAAGGATTATGTGTTAATATTATGTAAAATTATTATGATGACAAATCTCATTGACGTATATCATTCGTATCAATTATTTATCTTATTCACACATTTCATTCATTCATCGTGTATACTAATCTTACTCGTTCATCTTATTTATTCATTATCGTTTACCTTTTTTTGCATTAACACATCTCATTCATTCATTTTATTTATTCTTATCTCACTCATTCATTTTATTCATACTCATCTCACTTTGCACTAAAAGAACTCGATTATACTACACACCTGAGCTAAAAAAGAATCATAGAATGAATTATTTTTGTAGATAAAAACTTTGGAGTACAAAAACTCTTAAACGTAGTTTCATTTAAAAAAAAAAAATTTACAAATATTTTCTCTTCTATAACTTAATCTACATATTCTATTATCAATTCTAAGTATATTTTATTATAATCATCGTCGATATTCAACTCTTATTACTTCATAATTAGAAAAAAGTTAAGAAAAAATAGAACCTTAAGAAGTGAAGATTTAAAATGAAAATTAAGGATGGTTAATTATTCGATAATATTTGCTGTAAATTTTATAAGAGATAATTTGATAGTAATTGATATCGATTAGCTTTCATTCTTACCACTAAGAGATTGCTACGTGTGATGTAACAAGAACTTCAAATAATTCTATAATATTATCTATATAAAATTACTTTCTAATTAACCTGGAAACAAATCATTGATCATTTATCAATCAATGAATACTATTAAACCAAAATTTATAAGTGTATCTAATGAATGAAAAGTAACAATTTTGTTTGATATTATATTTCGTTAATCAGTTTGCTACAAATTAAACATAAAGTATCGTCAATCATTATACTCCAATTACATGTTGTGTAATAAATTGTAATAGCAGTAGTTCATAATAATGAGCATATTTTATTACAAAACTTTGATTAATCGACTAACAAAGTTATGAACTATGTTGATGATACTTAACCAGTTAACTGTGGCTCCCTCATTTGATAGCTTGCACCGTTTGGTGATGCCAGAATTGAGCTATGACGTGCATACTCGTCAATCACAGAATAAGCTGCACCTGAAACATCTTGAAATTTTGGGAATATGTTTTGTTTTTCTCAAAAATTACGATTTAAATGGTCAAAGGTCAATGATTTATGCGAATGACGAGTATACTCGTCATTAGACAAAGTCGTTCCTCTTCTTCATGATGAGTATACTCGACAATAGACAAAACTCTTCTTTCTCTTCTCCATGATGAGTATACTCGTCAATACTTTTCCATGACGGGTATATTCGTCAATATTTCTCCATGACGAGTATACTCGTCAATCACAGTAAACTGGTTAAAATTCACAATTAAAAAAAATTAAAAAAATGTATGCATGAAATGAAAATATTTCTATATGAATATAATGAAATATATTTAATTGTTGATTTCATTTGTTATTTAAAAAATGCTTTTAAATTTAAGATGTACCACAAAAGATTTAAAATACTTAATCAGAATTAATCTTTACAAATGAAACGTACTTTTATTTATAAAAAGTGTATCGAATCGTACTTTAATAAGCCGTTCGTTCCTTTTTGAAAGTCTCTAGTCAATCACATTTATTTTTTTATTACTTTTTCTTCCTATCAACGGAGCTTTCATCGTACACTTGAACGTCATTAATCTCGCTTTATCGCGTCAATTCAAATTCCTTTCTTTCACAGTTTTAACGGGAAACAGGAATGAGTGGTAGATTATTGTTCAATCTCGATAAAATACCATTTCGTATTGTTTTATTCTCTACATTTTTTTTCCCCCCCATGAGAAAAATAAAGAAAAAAAATGAGGAGAGAATAAATTTCTTATAAAATATACAACAGAGAAAAATATAATAATTTTCATTATTAATATTCATTTTATTAAAAAAAAAAAAAAAGAAAAAAAAAAACAAAGAAATCTGCATATTATTAAAACGATAAAAATAATAAAAATAACTCGAGGAAAGTCTGGCAATGTAAATTGCAAATTTTTCAAGCGTATATTTAATATTATTATTCATGAATTTTGTAACATAAACGATGAGAGAAGAAGTATAATATCTGTTAGAAAATAAACTCGTTGATAAATGTTGTAACATTGATAACAAATCGTTATATATTACACCTCGTTACGAATGAACAAGATGAAGGATCAAAGATGAATGGATAAACGGAATTGCATTCGTTTGATAGTTTAATATCTCTGACCTTAACATTTGTCAGTAGCAGATGACGTTACAGATATCTCTGAACACTTCGTTTCATAGAATGTGCGATTAAAAGCACGTAGGGAATGATGACGTTGGCTAGTTTGCTTCTACAGTTCTCTACTTACAGTCTCCAGTTACTACGAGGTGCTAAAGGGTGTCATGTACCTATCTTCCAGTAACTAAGAATAGTATAATTAATACTACGTGTATTGTATACCATATATATAAAATAATGGTGTTTTTCTTTCTCTTTACAGGATTATTAAACGATTAATTTACAGAAAAATTACTAGCTTCGAATTATAAATATAATTTAGTGTTCTTATAATTAGCTTTTCTCAAGTGAAAACTTCTTTAGAATCAGGGATATTTTTAAAACAAATTTATATCTTTAAAAATTTACTTTTTATATGAAATACTAAATGTTATTCTAAAAATATGCGTAACTAATTACAAAATTAAAGTTAAATTTTTATTATTATTTATTAGGCGCCTGTAGGGATGCAACCCGCCCAACACATTTGAAAATGCTGCTTGCAAATGCCATCTGTTGGGATAACAATTTTTCTGCTCCTAAAGATAGGCAACCCTTGATACATGCTTGTATAAACAGTCTGGAAATCGTACAAATTCTATTTAGAAAAAGATTTTCCAATTTTTTACGTGTAATTATTTTATTGGATTATCATTTAAGAGATTTTAAACAATTATTTGATTTTTTCAAAAATATTACTCCTCTTAATATTTGTTGTTTATCTTGTAACAGTTCGATATCGATAATTCGAAGCTGGATTCGATTCACGAAACGTGAATCGGATGGTTTCTCGTTGGAAAAAATAAAAGGAAACATTTTTTTTTTAACGAAACGTGTAATAATTCGTTGACATACAATGACATATTTTCCTCTTTTTTTTTCTATTCTGTCCTGTCCTGTCCTGTTCTGTCCTTGAGCTTGCGGACTCTACGAATTGTACGTTCTTGTTAATTTTTTTTTTTTGTTTGAGTTCCAGTAGTAAAAAGCAAATATTATCCTCGTTGTTCTCCGAGAATGTATTCCGCTTTTTTCGTTTTACCTTACCCACCACCCCACCCCACATTCTAAAAACTTGCCACGCATCGAAATGAAAATAAAAAAAAAAAAAGAAAAGAAAAAAATATTGTTAACTTTTCGACAGCTCGATATTTGCAAAAAACCCGTTCGAACGCGTCCTGTTTCGTTTGTTTTTCTGTCAATCTTTTTTTTATTTTTTATTCTTTCTTTTATTTCTATTTTTACGTTTGTTTTTTTTTTTTTTTTAATATATCTTATCGATTCGATTAGCTTGTAAATTATCGCTCGCACAAACTCGTCGTATGTTTGCATTTATAACTCGTAGGTGATTTGTATCACTGGCTATCGATTGTACAAGGGTGAGAATTATCCGAATGAAATAAATAAAAATTCGAGTGATTTTTATTATCTATCGATTAGTCGATATTACCTTATTCGATTATTGTAATTTTATTGTTACCTTTTTTTTGTTATTATTTATTTAATAATTAATATATATTGTATTATTATTTATATATATTAATTATTAAATTATATATAATTAATATTATATTATATAAATATTATCTATTTAATAATTAATAATAAATGTGTCAAATGCGAATCAGGGTTTATATAAAAAATTTAAACAGAAAAAAATAATTTTTTTTTCTACGAGAATAATTTTTAATAAAATATTTAATATCCAATAATATTTATAAATATAATAAATATGTAAAATCTTTAAAATAAAATATAATAAAATCCAATAAAATATTTTGTTCTATTTTTCTTTTTATTAACCCTTTGCATTCCGAATTATCTTTCAATTTTGTTTTCAGCAGATTTTAATACTTTTAAATATTTTATTTAAAATTTACTTTCATTGAAAAATATGATAATTTAAATATATTGTAAAGGAAGAAATAAATTCAATAAAATGTCCATCATATTTTCATTATTATTATATTTTGTAATTTTCAAAGTTATGATATCGTTTGAGGTAAAAGTCGATGTCGAGTCACACTCGACATAAGAGTGCAAAGAGGTAATAAATTAATATTAATAATATTTTGTTGCTGTGGGGTAAGATTATGACAAAGGTCAAGAAAGAAGAAACGATGTGGTAAAATTTTGTGTGAAAGTTGAAAATTGAACTTTATCTTGTCTTCTTGTTTCCCACTCTCTCTTTGAATGATTTACCTTACAACGACTCGAGAAGAGTTCTTCTTTTACATTTTTTACAAGAAAGTTACGAGAATACTAGCCTGTTCAAGAAAACTTTTTATTGTTCTTATACGAAACACGTAATTTTCTACCGAAGCACCTAATTTCGTATGATGTAATTTTGTTAACCTTTTCTTACACATCTATATATGCATGAAAGTGTGTATGAATACATAAAACTTTTATGGTGGGTGGTAAAAATCTGTGCTTCTATAATTTACACCTAGAAATTCTAATATATTTTATCTACTTGAATCTATCTTTTAGATAATATTATTATGATGAGCGAATATTAAATATTAATGTTTCCTTTTATAATCTCTTGTTTAATTATATTATTATTAGATTTTTTAAATTAAAATGATAAGATTAATTAAATTAAAAAACTACTCTTCTGTTTCGGGATTTTATTAAAACATAAGACGTAATAATTTTGATAAACATTTATCATTCGTAAATAAAAGATCTTATTCTAATTATATCGCGAAAAACGTTTTACGTATTAACAATAATTAATAAATATTAAAATATAATAATTTATTTATATAGTATAAACATAAAACATAAATATGAATATTTAACACGTATATTATCGATTTTAGAAAAATATTTTGTCTTTACAACAAAATAAAATTCGGTTGTATCAAAGTTTCGTCATAGTTTCGTCAGAGTTACCAGATCTTAGTGCCTATGAAGATTTGTCCTTTTAAAGTAACAAGAAAGAGAAGAAAAAAAGTTGCGTTTGTTTTTATTTCATGAATCGAATGAGATTAGGTTGTGTCAGGGCTACGTCAGGACTATATCAGGGTTTCGTCAGGGATAACGATATGGTTTTGTCAGAGTTTCGTCAAAGTTTTGTCAAGGTTGCCTTGCCTTTGATGCCTATGAATAGTTTTTTTTTTCTGACATAACAAGTATAAAAGAAAAAACAATGGTTATTATTGTTATCAATGGTTATCTCAGAGTTTTTTTCATGAACTGATTTATATTCTGTTGTGTCAGAGTTTTATCAGTATTTATATCAGTATTTTGTCAGGGTTGCATCAAGGTTTACGTTAGTTTTTCGTCAGAGCTTCTGTAGGGTTACTAGGGCTGTTGTGCCAATAAAGTGGTTTTTTCTGATTTAACAAACATAAAAGAAATAAAAGAGTTGTGTCAAGTTTTATTTTATTAACTGAATTAAATTCGATTGTGTCAGAATTTTGTCATTGTTTATATCAGTATATTGTCAGAGTTGCGTCAGGGTTTACCTTTTGTTTTTCGTTAGAGTTTCTTCGAATTTACCTGTCCTTTGATGCCTATGATTGTTTTTTTTTTCCATACGTAATAGAAGAAGAAGAASAAAAGGGTTTTCTTAGTTTTTATTTCATGAACCTAATTAAATTCGGTTGTGTCAGAGTTTTGTCTGGATTCATATTATTATATCAAGGTTACATCTTGGTTTACGTTAGTTTTTCGTCAGAATCTCGTCAGGATTATTTGACCATTAATCCCTAATAATGTTTTTTCTTCTAACATAACAACAATAAAAGAAAAAAAAAGGTTTCTTCATTTTCTTTTAATCACTCTGATAAAATTCGGTTATGTCTTCTTTGATCGTTCGGTAGTTAATTAGCCGATTAAAATCATTCATGCATTCCCCAGATGCAATCCTTACTTTACTGCAAGGAAATTCCGTTAACGGATGAATGCATCGAAGGTATGAAGGTGGACGACAGTACCCATATTTCCTTCATGACACAGATACATACAAAGCATACGAGTTAAACCGATGAAAATTCACATACATACTAACACATAGAAAGACTAAGTTGAAATGTACCAATACATATAAGACAGAATTACATATGTATATAGGTATACATACACGTTTTATCCGAACACGCTTAGGAAACACATACTTACATACGAAATCGTGAGTTCTCGCGAACGCAATGCATCGTCGAGAGTATTCCATCGTTCGTCGTAGTGCATCCTGACAGAGATGTTATTGCACTAGGAAGAATGGTACGTGACAGGAACTCGATACGATTCGCGTAAATACGCGTTACCAACGCATTCCAATTTCATTACACGCGTCGTGTACTCGCAACTTCGTTTCGTTCTTTCATGTATGTATATATTCTTCATGTTTTTTCTCTCTCTTTTTTGTTAAGAAAAATTGTTCGTTCTTTCGTACATTTTTAAAACCTATTGACTGGCAAATTTTTCTTTCATTTCTTTGGAAATTTTTAGCCAGATCAGTTATGCACAATAAGTGCGATTCCCAAATCCCTAAATGGGGATCATGGTATCTAATGGCGTTCATACAATAATTTATTTACCGTTTCCCATTCATTTTTTCTGGGGATGGTTTCGGTACACTAACATTCAAAAAGATAGTTCGTAAATTACTTTGTTCTTTGCGTAAATATTTTTGTTTTATTAAGAAGAATCGTTCTCTTTTGTTTTTTAATACAATAATTTATTTGTCAGTAGTTTAAATCTTTAATCGATTGCAAATTCAATTGTTGTTTGTTCATGAATTTCGTGTTTATTAGCATGAAATATTCTTTTAACAATGTAACATAAAAATTATAAACTATAAAATGTAGATATAAATATTTGTAAATATATTCACTTGATTTTCTAAAATGATGTGAATTAACTTGCACGTTGTTTGACAAAATGAATATTAATTAAATGCATATTCTAGCAAGTTGTTAAAATCTCTCATGGAATTTATTTAAAATTCGCGTTAGTTTGAAAATTATAAATTAAAAATACAATCTTACCATAGAAAAGTCATAAACTGTGTACTACTGTGATTTTAATTTTAAAAATAATAGGAAAGAACAGAAAGATAATTGTAATTTTCTTTTCTCTTTTTCATATACGAGCTACATTTTTTTAAACGTATGACCATCAAGGAAATTAGAAAGGAAAGAAAGGAAAAAAGAAAATGAAAAAAGAAATAATCAAAGTTTCCTTACGTTTATTCGAACGAATTGAACACGTTGCTCGTTTTAAAACATTCTCCGATAATAATTCGAAATAACGTTCTTTTCGTTATGACGACCGGTAGCCAACGTAAATGAAATTTAATGAAATCGATTAAATTCAAACGTATTCGAGCTTTTCATGAGTAAAAAGAAAAAAAGAAGAAAGAACAAAAATCACAGGAAGGGATGCAAATAGATTAACGGATATTAAACGTTTTAGTAAAATTGATTCAATTATTTTTTATTTATTTATTTATTTTTTTTTTTAAGAGAAGAGATATTACGCGTAGAATTTATTATATAATTTTGGTTAGTTTATTTCTCGTTCATGTTAAATTTATATGACCGGACATAACGTGTGTTGGAAGAATATAAATTTGTTTCTATTTCTTTTTAACTTTAATTTACTTGTTTTGATAGGATAAAGAAGATACATATGTACGCACGCGTAATATATTATCTTCTCAATTTCTACTAGCATAGTAATTTGGAAAATGACTATTAAAAAAAAAAAAATAAAAAAAAAATCAAGAAAAACACGCAACATTGCGTGTCATTTAATAATAAATAATCGATTAGGTCAGCCGTGAAAATCGTTAACATCACATTACAGCGTTTATTATAATCTTTGATAATAACTAACAAGATGGACAATATTCTGATGAGTCCGTTAATACAATAAAGTTAAATTATAATATTATATGATTAGGTGTAAAAGATGGAGAACCTGTGTTAGATAATTATTTATTGTTTACATTAAAAAAAAATACAAAAACATATGTTAACGTATCACGTACGATACTCGATAAGAAAAAAAAATACAAAAATCATTTTATACAGAAATAACGAAAGCTTCAAATTCCTGTATTTATATGAATGTAAATTTCAAATTTTATCAAACCAGTTTGAGATAGTCTGACACGAGAGATTGCATTAAATTCGTTAAAATATAACAGTGAAACGTAGCCACGAATCAAAATCATAACACAACGTACATATTCTGAAACTACTATCCAGAGCTTGCCAAATTTTTCCATTTTTCCATTTAACGATACGTGATCATCTGAATCGTAAAACAAAATTCAAAGTTTAGTTAGCCCAGATCATGAGAAATTTAAAATCTCGTACTTTATATTTTGATTGGGATATTTCGTAGAATCAACATAGGAAACGGATGCTTATCTTCGATCAATAAATTACTCAGGTTACCATAAAGGTGCTTAAGAATAAAAATCTACATAACAATCTTAATTCCTTTTAATAAAACGTATTTATACGTTTACTAAAACATACAAATAAGTATTGTAATGATAAGTGTAAAAGTAAAAATTTAGAAAAGCCTTGACACAACCATGAAAAAATACTGAAAAGACTTAAAAAAAACCTAGACAAAACCTTGAATTTACTTTGAAAAATACCTGAACGAACTTTAAAAAACACTGACCTATATAAAGAAAACCATCAGAAAACTTTAAAAAACCATAATCGAACTTCAACGGAACCCTAATCAAACTTTGACGCAACCCTGACGGAACCCTGACGGAACCCTGACAGAACCCTGACGTTACCCTGATCAACTTTTCATAAAGCCCTGATCCCACTTTGACGAAACAATCATCAATATTAGACGCAAACCTAATCCAACTTTGACGCAACCCTGATAACACTTTTCCCTTACTATGACCTAACTTCGAAAAAACCCAAACAAAATTGGACGCAACCCTACTACAACTTTGAAGCAACACTAATCCGACTTTAAAGAAACCCTGATCCAACTTTGACGTAACCATGACCAAATTTTGGCGTAACAATGATACCACTTTAACGAAACTCTGAACAAATTTTGACGCAACCCTGACGCAACCCTAATCAATTTTTGACGAAGCCCTAATCAAACTTTGACACAACAATGATTAATCTTAGACGCAACCCTAATCAAACTTTGACGCAACCCTGATCCAACTTTTACGCAACCCTGAACAAACTTTTCCCAACTTCGACGAAACCCTAAACAAACTTTGACGCAACCCTAATACAACTTTGAAGCAACACTAATCCGACTTTAACGAAACCATGATCCAACTTTGGCGTTACCGTGATCCAACTTTGACAAAACCCTGACGCAACCTTAATGAGAGTTTTAAAAAGATTAAAAAATACTTATATTTTCACATTCTAGAACTTAAGAAAAAATCAGTTGCGGCAATGAACTTTCGAATTCCTAATGTCAATTAATAATGATAATAATAATTAATAATAATAATTTCGTTATTTTCTATCTTCTATCACTCTCTTTGGTAAATTTATTTTTTTGATTCATTTCATTTATGAGAAATCGAGTCATAGTACAATACCCATTCGACCGAATATAACTAGAAAAGTCTTTTTAAGCGAGTGAATTTTTTCTACTCATTTCGTGTCGTCATTTCTTTCATTCTATCTCTATCTTTTTCTCTCTTATACTTGCAATACCACTCTAATTTATTTTTTTTTTTTTGTACTTTTTGTACTATCGTAGCTATCTCTCTAGTTTCGTCCGTTCTGTTTATCGCTTGAAAACGAGGGAAACTGGAGCAATTAATGATCCTGGAACACTGAGAAAACCGTGTTTCGTTGAAGGAGTGCAATTGACTCGTTGTGTCTCCTAGTAGTTGCAACTTTCACGATGAACTATTATCCATCTTTCTCTTTCCTCATTCTACTTCACTTTCTCACTCCGTGTACCCGATAGAAAGGAACTAACTTCCTAAAGGATATCTCTGGCCATCAGAGAAGAATTGTAACTTTATGGTTCTTTCATCCATCGTGTCAAACGATACACTAAACCCTTTTTTTTAGTTTTAATGAAACAACTGGAATTACAACACGTTCTTTTACAATTTTTTTATAATTACTTTCCAAAGAGTTTCTTTTTAATTTTTTCTCATCAAATTGTAATTTAAGATGATATTATTATAATATTGTTATATTAATTATTATATTTGTGAATATGTACGTACGATTATCTTGTATTAGATATTGTAATCTTAATATTCTTTTTTTTTTTTTTAATATAAATTTGGTAATATTTTTTTGGGAAAATGTTACATCACGAATAAGTTGAAAGTATATTTTCAATAAATAAATCTACGTTATATTTGTAGACATTGAAATACACGTTCTACTGGTCGTTTCAACAATCATACAATAGAACATTTTTTTTTTGGTTCGTACGTTCGTTTTTGCTGGATTCTTTTCGATCTATACGGAAACTTAAAAGTATCGTACTTCAAGAAAGAGCTCAGATATTACTCGTACCCATTGTGTCCAGCGACGTATAGAAAGTTTCATTGTATCTGTACGAAAGAAAAATAAAAATATAAAGAAACAAGTGTGAGTACTAGGGGTTGTATACGGAAACGGAAATGATAATAATAATAATAATAATAATAATAATAATAATAATAATAATAATAATAATAATA
>NW_015149150.1:155748-169978 GCF_001465965.1 Polistes dominula
TAATAATAATAATAATAATAATAATAATAATAATAATAATAATAATAATAATAATAATAATAATAATAATACTAGCACAATGAAAAATAAACACTTTTCCATGTTCGACGCTAGTATCGTATCGTCTAACTATTCTTTTATAGAATTTTCTCATCGAAATGAAATCCATTGGAAACAGTTAAATGATTGTTCTCTGGTTCTCGAGGACGTTGTTTCGATAATGATTGTGAAACCACAAAACGAGTTGAGACCGTCTGTTTAACCGCGACCCACGGCCACCATTTAAATTGGCAGGACAATTCGTTTTCGAAAAGCAACGGAATAGTTTCAGGAAATGAAAACCTAGGAGAACGAAAAAGAAAAAAATAAAAGAAAGTAAAACAAATCTTCAGTATCGGAAACAGATATTTTATTATAGTAATATTAAAATTAAATTTTAATTTAATATAAAGAACATGTGTGCACAGATAACAGAATTAAGAGTAAAACTTACAAAAAAAGTAAATTTAGAAAGAATGAGACGAGTGCATAGTATCAGAAGTAAGATAATTTATTATATAATATTATAATGATATTATTTTTACTTGTTTTGTAATTATTAATTTTAATAATTATAAAAATGTTCGCCTGTAGAGATGCAACCCTCCAGACACACTTGAAAATGTTGCTTGCGAAAGCCATCAGTTGGGACAGAATTTTTATTCTACCCTAAAGATAGGCAACTCTTAATACACACGTGTATAAACAGTTTGGGTGTCTGGAGGGTTGCATTCCAACAGGCGTAATGTTTTTATAAATACTGATAATAATTGAAGTTCAATCTTTTAATTATTACGTTTCATAGTATGCAGTTACACACAAACACACACATATGACTACGAAGCACAGCATAAAGAGGAAATCAAGAATAAGAAAAATTGTATACTAAATTCTATCTTATACTAAAATAATGCGAACAAATTGTTACAATAATCAATAATTATTATTTATTGTACAATTTTTTACACGTAGATGGATGGAAAAAAAGTATCAAACCAATTTTTAATTTAAAATAACAAAGTACAATTATTTTGTTGTTTTTGTTCAAACTCAAAACTTTTGAAAATTGTTCCACGAATAATATAAAAATAAAATTTGATAGAATACAATACATTAAATAATGAAATAACGAATATTACTAACTTCTAGAATAAATTTATTATCGAGTATAATTTAAATTTTGATACAAGTTATTTCCAACTTAAAGTATTTTTTTTATTTTTTTTTCAAATGATTACAAATCTTTAAAACATGAGTACCTTATTTTTTATCTCATCCCCAGACGGAATATATAAAATCCCATACACCCATACGTTGTATATCATATATATTCCGGTTATTTATATTCCTGTCACATAAACACGGTCTCATGTAAAAGACATTCTTTTGATAGGAAAGTTATGGTAGATGATGGGGAAGAGAAAAATTGGTTGTTGCGATAGTAAAGAATGAAATAAATAAATAAATAAATAAAAATAACTAAAAAGGGGAAGAAATAGGGACAAATAGGAACAGGGAAGTGGGTGAAAAGTATTAAAAAGTGATAGTACGATTTTCCTATAAGGAACACACACAGTATGCTGGCAGTGATCTTCCAGGGGGTGCTTTTGAAACGAGGGTTGCGGAATTTTGCGAGATCCATGGTGCGGCCACTGGTGACTTGGCGGAATTAACATTCTCCAGCTGTCACGACGTTAATTGCAAAAGTTTCCCTAGAGAGACGAGGGTGATAAAGTGTTGGGTGAAAGTAGTAGTAGTAGTAGTGGTAGTCGTGGTAAAGGTGAGAGAGTGAATCAGTGAAAAGAAAAGAGAACAGTGAGAAGTATAGGGGTTGGAGGTAAGGGGTGGGGGTTATAAAGCCATGCTGTTCGTGTAATATAACTATAAGGTCATCCAGTCTTTCTCTAACTCGGCTAGCTCGAACTTTTAAAGCCGCGAATAAAATGAATGGATTTTACAGAACACACGACGAAACTGTTAAGAACATTTATATAACACATATATCTATACTTTATATATTTTTATATAAAATGTATATCTATACTTTATATAATACTATATATATATATAGTTTAGATATTGTATTAGGGTGGCTCTTATTTATGTTATTTTAGAATATTTATTTCCCTCTCCCTAAATATCTTCTTTTTTTCTGAATAATAAATATAACCTACAACTGTAACAAATTTCAAACAGATTCATCAATTTTTACCAAACTTATAATTTTTATAAGAGTTATGAAAAAATAACTGTATGTATTTTCCATTTAAAACTTTGTCAACTCTGGGGAACGTGTGTTACTATTAAAATTAAAATTCAAAATTCAAAATATACATAACTTTTTTTTTTATTTATTTATAAGATATTTAGGGGAAATCAAACATTCCAAAATGATGCAAATAAGAATCACCATCGTATATAATAATAATTGACATTTCCTAAATTAATTATTTTCTTAAGTTTCAAGTTTTGCATCACTTTGGTTCCCAGATGTCTGGAACCCTTACATACAAATGGAATATGAGATCAACACAAACAACATATCAGCTGTTTTTATTGTTCATGAAATCCACACAATTGCATGTTGTACCATCATACAATTAGACTTTCAGAAATTGTGATCCAGTTTGCATTACACACCAGTACCTGTAATAAACAGTATTACCTGAGGTGATGCAAATCTTTTTTTGATGTGTGTAAGATAAGTCGGGGAAATATGCCACAGCTAAGGAGAAAATCAATCTAAAAAGTACAGAAATAAGTTTAATGAAACTTAAATACGTGGATTTAATAAACATTGCCTCTATTTATTCATGCACAATAACATTTGTCTAAATATTTATTCATTTATTAATTAATAACAATAAATTTGTGCGTGTTAAATGTGGCATATCCCCCACATGTAGGGGTAATATGTCACTTACTCAAAAAAGAACTTAATTACATCTAAATAATACAAATAACTCATAATTTAATACTTTTACAGTATAACAAATATCATTTCGATTAACTACATTAATTATTATATAAATAAATAGCTTCAAAAAACGAGATAACAATAATAAATTTGACAAATTCTATGATTTACATACAAGACAAGTTTAACTTTTACAACAAGTTTCGTGTATCCATTTTTCACATTTGCCACATTGCACCCAATCGCATTTCGGTTCTTTCTTACTATAAAAACTTATGTGGCACACAGGACAAAAGTCTCCACTGGCATATATTACCCCAACTTATTTTGTGGCATTTTGCCCCGAATGCATAAAAAAATGTTGAAGTAAAAAAAAAAGAAAAAATCTTACTTGTTATGTTTTAAAATCAGTGCCATTATGAAATATTATTAATTCTACGTAATATACAAAAACTCGTTTGAAGAAAAACGTATAAATATGATAGAAAATAAAAAATTAAAGTTACAAAAAATTTTAGCTTCTCAGCCAATTAATCCAACTGTATCTAAAAAGCAACTGAAAACTACGTCGATATACTGTAGTATTTACGCAGTAGAGTCATGTGGGGCAAGAGTGCGCATTTTTGTTTTAATTACCATAAAATGATAATATTTCTATGAAATAAATTGAAAAAAATTTATTTATTTAAAGACTTGATTAATTTATCAATTACATAACTTGAAATAAAGTTTACTTAATGGTAATTTTAGAAAACAATTAAAATCAAACTTAGTCAGAATGCGTACACTTATCCCAATATCGGGGTATAAGTGCGCAGCACTGCGGGTAAGTGAATACGTACTTATAATAACTTAAACGGTAGCTTGTTAAATATAATTAAACTATATTTAATGATATAAATATCATTTGTTATCAACATTTATCATTATTTATTTTATTTTTAATATTTATATATTAAATATATACTTTCACAATTACTATCTATCTCAATTTATATCGAGACAATTATTATATATTATTATTATTATTATTTTATAATTTATTTGTTCAACTGCTTTTCTTTTACTCAAACCTTCAGCAATCAATCTCTTAGCAGCATCAAATTGATCACTTGAAACAACGGATCTGTGTGAAGCCTTTCGCTTATAATTTCGAGGCATTGTTGTTTTTTTAGATAATATATAACTTGATAAGAATAATCTGAAACAAATAAAAAGAATTGTCAATACACAAAGAACTACCACTATCGGGGTAAAATTACGCATTGAAATATGTGTACTCTTACCCCAAAACCTTATGCGCACACTTAACCCAAATTGCCTGTACAGAATTAGGTTAAAATTAAGCATCGTTGCGTCATTTTACCAAGTTTCAATATGTAATTAATAAAACTAGATACATAACTGAGCATACTTAGATACAATCAATGCTAATTTCCGCAACATGAATATAAAAGTATTTTAATTGAAAATTAAGAAAAATCGTAAGAATTATAACTAAAAATTGTACTTACCAATATTACTGAAACTACGTAACCTTATCAGACAAGACTCTAGTCTTTTGTCCAACATCGTAGTGACTACTAAAGGCAGTCAGTTCCTCTACTCTACTGTCAACAGTTTTATAAAAAATAAACTTGCACACACTTGCCTCACATGACTCTATGGTCAGCTGTAGATAATAAACACCTCAATCTTGCTCCTATCGATATCTACTTATAATTATAGAAGATATAGCAAATTGACATATTCCCCGCACTGACATATTCCCCCGACTGACTTTATATAAATATTTGAAATAAGAAATTTAGTGTATGACTAAAAAAAAAGTAGAATTATATGATTTGCAAAAGGGTGTTCGACATTTGAAACTTTATAAGCGCAGGATTAATTTATATTTTATAGTTGAAAATTTGAAGTGAATAAGGATGAGAGAAAGGAAGAGAAAGGAGTTTAAAGTTTATCGTCTATTTTCTCATTCCTTTCGTGATTGCATCGTTACGGCGGATTTGCCGTCAAATCTACCGGCTAATGTTTAAAGAACTTCTTTCTTAGATAAAAAGCTTGCCTTTTTCGCTATCTCGCGAGAACTTAACATTTTCTTCTTATTTTTCATCTCCTTCTTCTTCTTCTTCTTCTTTTTCTTCTTATTCTTTTTCTTCCTTTTTCTTTGTGTGTGTGTGTGTGTTTTTTTTTCTTTTTTTCTTTTCTTTTTCGTATTATATACACTCGTTTGTATTTCGTAATACAATTTCGTTAAATAATTTATAAGAAAAGGGATTAAGAATTTTTACGTAGTACGTTATAAAGTTTTCTTTTCCTGTCCTAAGGGAAAGAGAAAAAAAAAAGGTAATTAGTATACACGCGTTTATAGTTACGTTTTAATCCGAGTATCGTCGTCATTTCGTAAATAAGTTAGCAGATAGATAATTTCAGTGTGTTAGTACCTTTTATTTTATTATTTATTATTTATTGTTGTTCAAACGTAATGAAAATAATGATTGCAAAAAGTAACATTAAATTGTCGTTCATTTGTTATTAAAAATTATTATAAGTTAACCTCGGTATTTTTTAAAAAGAAACATAGTAAAAAATGAAGAGTATTAGGTAAACGAGTGAAACCCAAAAAAAAAAAAATGGGAGACCAAAGGTCGTGGATTGAAAGACCCTCGTAAATTTGAAACAATACCTTTTCTTTTTATCTTTTTTTTTTCTTCACAGCCATTACGATATTTCTTGTGAGGAAAAACTGAAATAGGTTGGTGCAATTAATTTTGTAGGATCTATTAGGATACATTATCTGTCTCTTTATTTTATTTTCTTTTTCTTTTCTTTTTACTTTCTCTTTCTTTATTTCTATTTCTCTATGTTACTCTGATTTAATTGTAAGTATTTAAGCTTCGTTTTGTAATGAATCTAATATTACTTTCTTACAGTTGTTAGACCCTTTTTTGTTCTTTTCTTTTTTTAATGTTTCTTTCGTAATGCAATGTAATTTTCYGAACTTTTTMGAAAAAGATTTGTAATTTTTWAAATAATTATTATTAATTTAATTAGAGGGAAGATRCACGATTCATGCTTGTTAAAAATATATTTAGTAATTTTAATCCTTTTGAAATATTACTAACTTTCGYTACCTCTAATTGGATGCTTCTTTTAGTTTAATAAAATAAATTAATAGATACAAAGTTTTTTTATTGAAAAATGAGTAAAATAATGAGATAATAAAATGAACATTAAATTATTAAAAAAACATGATTGAATAGTTCAAACAATTGATTATTTATTTAACAAATTGATATTTGATTATTTGTCATTTTAATGTATTATCCAATAAGTTAGATAAAACTTATCTATCYATTTCTTATAGATCAATATTATTTTATTTTGATTGAAAATGAAATTTTTCAAGAAGATCTTTTTAGAAAGAAGCAGCCATTTTCTAAAGTGAAACGATTACGATCCATTTTCTTTCTTATCGTTTCGATCATTTTTCTTTAACCGACGTTGTTCCATTTACTATAGTCTATGTCATTCGTTGACACACTTTGTAATAAATATAAAAGGGAAAAGTTGTTGATGCAACTTAAGCTTGTCTCTTAATAGGATGTTGGTGGTTCCTATGGTGGTACAAACGWGTAAGTAGAAGCCTGGTGTTTAGATTTTAGAAGAGAAGCAAACTGTAACCAGACTAGACGCGTAACTAGACTAAAGCAACGAGATTAAAGACGTATAAGCACGTGTAATCCATTCGCTAGTTTACTTCAAAGTTTTCCCTTAGAATCGTGTTATTTATTAAATTGATTATATTCTAACGAAAGATTAATAAGAAACTATTAAATWTGACTTTATACTACGAAGCGTATTAATTACAAAATTTAAATTCAATTCTTATCATTATTTATAAAAACTTTACGCCTGTTGGAATGCAACYCGCCAGACACATTTGAAAATGTTAATTGCAAGCGCCATTTATTGAGACAGAATTATTTTTGTTTTGCTTTAAAGATAGGCAACTTATAATACAAACGTGTATAAACAGTTTGGGTAGCAAAAAATACCAGTACAATAGATGGCGCTTAAAAGCAACATTTGAAAATGTATCTGAAGGGTTGCATYTTTACAGGCGCACATTTTTATTATTATTAAATAGATAAAATAATAATTAAATTAAATAATATTAAAATAAACACATCTTTTTCCATTATTAAAATATATTTATATATTATATTATTGTTAAATAATATATAAAAGTTTTATCATAAATCTGTTTCGTACTACATTGATTATATTGTATCCTTATAAATTATTCTAACCTTAAATTAATACAAAACTATTTTAATTACATTTAATTAATTAATGTAGAATAAAACTATTTTGATTATCTATTTATATTATTTTAATATATTTATTTAATATTTATATTATGTACCTTAATATACATTATTTAATTAGAATAATTTTTTAATTAAATTTTTCTATGGTTTCTMACAAAGTTTTAATATTAATGCTAAGATTTAAGTATGATTCCTTTTATGGATTGTAGTTCAAGGTCTTGTTTGATCAAAAAGGGTTACACTTTGTATAAAAAATAAAAACAGAATGTAATAATTACTTCATGCTAATTTTTCTGTTAMAGTTWTATATTAAAAAATTTGTCAGGGATGATTGTGAATTAAGAAAGTATGTGAACATTTTGAASAGAAACGTTATGAGAAATAATATCRTGTCGCGTGTATACGTGCATATATCCTGTATTCTTTTTTACGAATTTCCATGAAGGGAAGCTCAAGTTAGGTATTCCCTTTTTGACATTTGAATGATTTATCGTTCGATAAGCATTACCAAATTGAATTTTTATAGAGGATATATTCAATAAATCTTATCATGTGACTTTTTCAATTGAAAASCTCGTRTCACGTGTTCATCGATAAGTATATATCTGGCAATACATTTTCAAGTTCGTTTGTTCCTCTTATTARCCCCCTACACCTACCCCCAAATYTCAACACCATATTTTTATTATTCGTTATTTTTKTTTTGYTTTATTAAATAATTTGTATCAATTCATACAGAAAATTATCAATCATTAATAAATTGGGAATAAAATACATTTAATTKYAAAAATAATAATAAAAGTATTAAATATTATAAAAATGTTYTACTTATTGTTAGTTTAAACATYATATGTTAAATATTTCTTTTTGTTTTTATATAAAATAAATATCAAAAAATTCTGATGAAAGWAGTACGTTTATTTAACTTGTGAAAATARGTAAAATTTCTGTATAGATAAAATATGACCWAATTAAAAATCTTATTATTTCATTACTTTTGCAAWAACACAAAAGAACCATCAATTTCGTTAGAACGTTTGAAATTTCTGATGAGATTAAATACCACTTAAAGWAATATTTAAAGAAGAAAATGTAGAGAGATGTGTCRTACGACTGATACACCTGAATAAGAATAGACAAATTTATTATTAATCACAAAGTTAGACTACGAGTAAGGTAAAATGGATAGTCTTAATTACCATTTAAAATATAATGACCTATGCAAAGACAATTTTAAGGCTGACAAGGTGACACCTAGTAAAAAATTTATTTCGTTTTAATTATGAWAAACATTTTCTCTGTCTTTTTATGTATAAAAAATAATTCTTTCCAAAATTTATTAATGCAATTTAATGACAGAAGATGACGTTTGTAAAACGTAAGTAATTTATATCTCTGACATTTCTCAATGTCAGTTTCATTCATTTTCCAATGCTAACCATGACAAGCTTTGATGAAACACTGACACAACCCTGACGACACCCGGTAGAAACCTTGATGCAGCCTGAACACCTACGAACCCTGACGTAACCCTGACGAAGCCTGGATACCTAGAAGCCCTGACGTAAACCGGACACCAAAAAACTCTGATGTAACCCAGACGTAGCCCTGACGAAACCCGGACGTAGCCCTGACGAAACCAGGACCTAGCCCTGACGAAACCCGGACGTAGCCCTGACGAAACCCGGACCTAGCCCTGACGAAACCAGGACACCTAGAAACTCTGACGTAACCCTGTCGCAACCCGGACACCTAGAAACCCTGATACAGCCCTGATGCAAAAACTGTTCTTCTTTCATATAAAATACTTCTATGTGAATACCTAGAAGATAGAATTATTTGTATAAATGTTATTTCATACATTGCCTGTCTTATAGGTCGGGCAATGTATAAAATGTTCAGTCATTTAATTTCATATAATACATTAACATGCTAAACTAAAAACTGTTCTTCTTTAATATGAAATACTTCTACGTATTCTATCTGTATAAATGTTATTTCATACATTGCCTGACTTATAGATCGGGCAATGTATAAAATGTTCAGTAATTTAATTTCATATAATACATTTATATGCTAAACTTAATACTTTTTTGTTCTTTCAGTACGTTTTTCCAATAAATAAATAATATTGATGTTTATTTCGTTTAATTGTTAGATAAAATTGTAATAGTMGGTCGTTTGCATGATTGGAAATGATCCAATTAAAGATAGAAAATCCTTGGACTAAAATCACTAACGAGCTTATTCGATTCGTTTATGTGATTGTTGTAAGCTTTGTCCTTTATTAGGAAATACCTACCAGTTGCAATCTTAAAATGCATTTTCATTTTATGCAATTACGTACGTGTATAAATTATCCTTATAATTGTTGTAGATTATTTATCTAAAAATTCTTAACAATTAATATAATACGAAACGTATGAATWGCATGGTAATGTTAAATTTAAATATTAATTTTCTCTGTATGTGGTTTTGCACCGTTTGTAGAATACGAATTACAGTACGTGAGATCGATATTATCAAAATGTTCGTGATTCAAATTTAACATTTAACAAATTTCATTGAATCTGTTTACTAAATTAACTCAATTTTATTATTCAATTTGTAAATTATATTTCTTTTTATTTTTTTTTTTTTGAAAATATGTTGTTTTTTTTTTTATTATAAGAATAAAATGAAGAAGAAAAGATATAATTTATTTTGTGTAATTTTATCTAATTAATACGTGCATTGATAACATTTCATTATTATTATCAAATAATTTGGTTCTCTTTATTCATGCTTGTAATAACTAACAATAAATTCAATTGAATATTAACATCAAATTCGTGTATCCGCATAATTGCATTAACATCTCGTTGTTTATATTATTTAATGCAAAGTAAATCGTGGAAATGTTATTTATCGCAATCTCATAAATGAAAAGTATACAAGAAATTGTAATGAAATACGTTTAAAAAAAGATCTATTTAACAGATTAAATATACGTTTCCTTTTATTATTATTTACTTTGAGATAATTATACTGCCTCTTAGAAATTAATGGTGAAACGTGAAAATTATTTTTGGTGAGATAAGATGAGCAATGATAATTAATACCTAAAAACCTATAAATAGAAAATTCATTATAAAAAAAAAAAAAACTCTTAGAACGTTAATAAAAATTTTAATTAGATTTCAAATAATTTTTGTAATTTACAAAAAATTACTAATCCATAGAAACAATTCTTATGTATTATACAATTGTATAATTATATTATTGTTTTGATCTTATAAACCAAACACTAAAATTTAATCAAATTAATTATTCCACGTGATATTAAATTAACCATTAAAAAATATTACAAAAAAAAAATAACAACAACGAGAAAGAAAATATAATCGATGCAAATATAGATTTATTTAATAATGAAATTATTTAAATGAAATTTATCGAATTTTAGATTATCGAGGATTAGTGGTATTCTACATAACATGAGTTGTTTGTTTTTTTAATGTTTTACATTTTTATACTAAATCCGATTGCAAGGATTAATTTAATACATTAAGAATATATTTTTTCTTTTCTTATATCATTTACAATATCGATTCATGTTATATATATATATATATATATATTTCATTGAATAATAGACGTAATTGGTGTTAATGAGAGATTAAAAATTAATGAGTAGTTTACATGCCAAACATATACAACGATTTCTATCCCTTTCAACCCTCTTTCMACACCATTTCCAAGGTAAAAAGCTATCTGCATAGTTTCAAGCAAGTTTCACTTCTTAAAGTTAACTTCTTCACTATTGAAACAGGGGAAAGGGGTGGGGATAACAAATGTGCATTTTAAACAAGACGTGTAAGTCTTAAACGAGACTTTTTTCTGAACTTTTCAAAGAAATTTGACTAATTCATGGATAAGTATCCCTAGTCTCAAAATGACGAATCGATTAAAGAACTCTGGTTTATCCACCATGAATGGTTTAAAAAAAAGGTCACAAGTTTGTATAAGTTCATTCAACAAATATTAATTTAATTAAAAATTTGTGTTGAAAATATCCTACTAAATCAGTTGATTTGTTTTTTATTATTAAAAAGTGTCGTCTTAAATTTGCAACAATAATTAAATTAAATAATTGTTTTAGTATTGTTTAAATAAATAATTGCAATATTTAAATTATGTGACCGCTAGATAAAATTTTATTTCAATTTATTGGTTGAAAAATGTTCGTTTAGTTCAATGAAACTTCCTWAAAATAGTTTCCTATCGACTTATTGATTTTTGGATAYWATTGACTGTCATTTTATGAATTGCAAACTTGCAAAACTTTTTAAAACARTGTTAAAAGATAATAATTGCAATATACATGAATATAAGAATAAATTGTCYYGTTTTTGTCCTCGAATCGAACGATTGACTCGGAATATTCGACAGAGATCATTTGCTTCTTCCAATTTGAATGTTTACATTCAACCTTGCCAAATTTTATGAATTYGAGAAGTTATACGTTATTTAGTTACTTTGCACTTTTCAATTACACTCTGAACAATTTTATGCASATAATATATGAAAAGTTTTCTAACTAGATACACTTAGAACTCGTATCAAACTGCGAAACGTTTTGGATCGATGTGTTTGTAAATATTCATAGTTTTCGTGAAAAAGTAAATGAATAAGTACTTTTGTTAAAAAGGGAAAATTTRATTAAAAAATTATTCCGCAGGAAAAATTACGTTTTTCTCAAAAGCTAATAAATTTAGATCACAAAAGTACYGGCTGTCGATATAATAGTTTTCGTTTTATCGTTGGATGATAAGTGTCGGTAATRTAGAAAATGAATACATTAATGGTAGATAAGGTAATTTTYGCACGTCTATTTAATCTGTTAGTAATTGTATCATCTTCAAAATGGTAAATTTTTTCTTGGCATGGTAAAAATGTTCGAGTTGTATCAGAACACAACGTATTAACCTATACATGATAAYCTGTTACKTCATWMTATTTCATAATGTTAATTTATCAMATTATTTTAAATAATATCTCAACTTTTGTAATCAAAAATAATACTTTTTATTATATTAAAACAAAAATTTCTTAAAATTAGGATCCCAATAACAACTTATCGTCAATTAGCTATAACAATTATTTGATCAAACGAATTAYAGAATTTCATAAAAAATAATAATAATTCCAATATTTATTATAAATGTACTCAAAAATAATAAAAAATAAAATAAAATAAGACAATTAAAAGTAGTACTTGTTAAAGGGACAGATGATGAGAACACAAGATGGATTTCTGAGAGTTGGATTTAGTAATCCTTAAAGTGATGATGCACCTTGCCAAGAGGGAAACGGTTAACCGTATAATACTATTTCCGGCAAAAGCGACGTTTAACACGGACCGGCAGTTTCCAGATAGTAACTGTCGTCGGTGCAATCATCGGTCAGAAGTCTAAAAGGAAGGCGTTTAATAACCCTTTCAGCAAGTGTGTGCTTGCTTGCTTGCTTSCTTGCGGTGAGAAATCCGTGAGACACCGGCAAGAAAGTTGCACAACTCGCAATGGGTGTGCACAGTTAATCCGACTGATGTGAGAGAGAAAACAGGAGTCCTATACGCACACATTGCCGTTCGTACTAAGAAATTTATATGGTGGTTCTCAAGGCAATTGCACTCAACCACCCCAAGTTCGTTCCTTCGTTCCTTCGTTCATCGGATGCTGTGCTAATTGGACCACCAACCGGTGCCAATGGACTCTGCCGATCCTGTAATTGCTCCTTGTGCTACAAGGTGCAACGTCCTTACCGAACGGACATTGGGTGTCCTTCGAATCCCCATTGTGTGAAACAACAATCAGAAAAAAGATATTTTTTAGTTGACACAGCTGAAATATGTTAGGAAAGACATGTCAGTTTAAAAATGACTAACCCATTTTTATTCCATTGAATAAATAAAGGTTTAATGTATATCCAATTGTGAATTTTATCTATGAAGATTTGGGTTTAAAGTAGAGATAGCTTATCTAATTTATTATCTTCTTTATTTCTCTGTCAGTCAATATTTTCTTTACGCYCATTTGTATCGTTAGGCCAATAAAATGCTTTTATCGTTTCTTTATGCATTACAATGACCATACAATGCTTTCAAAAGTTGACCATTTGAATAATCTATTATTACTARTGACATTTCAAGATAAGACTACATTTTTTTCCAATACAATTGGAAAAGGTACGAAATTGATCATTCCAGGACAAATATTTTCTAAAACGAAAATGATATTTATAATTGAAAAAGTTTTTTTCCTTTRATCTTGATCAATGCATTAACTTGTCAAAGTAGGTGAATTTATTTAAAACCATTTTCTTCTCCTTTGAAGATAATTTATATCTCGCAACTTTCGGACAATCGGAAATTTAACAATCRTCACTACCACCAAAGACGAAAACCAATCTCCCGATCGATCATTCGGAAAGAAAAAAAGGAACTTTTTGACATGGTCAACGATTGTAYYGCCCTTTTTTTTATATTCTTACGCATCGGTGAATACAAATGGTATACATAATCAAACAAAACCCGACACTTTAGTTTCTTCAGTTTYTTTTTATCTATTGCAATAGATGAATAAGCTATTGTACTAATCCATGCACTATTTCCATCTTAAACCTTCAACCATTTTACAGGGTGTCATTTTTTACGAATGAATAAATCTTAACCTTACCTTTCTATTCGACAAAAATGCTTGACTTGTAGATAATTTTTTTTATATTTGTTATCTAGTAAAATCTAATCTAATCTAACRTTTCTATTCGACAAAATTGTTTACGAGATGTAAATTATTTTTTTTTTTATATTTATTACCAAGTAAAAGCTAACCTAACCAAATCTAACGTTTCTATTATACAAATTTTTATTATTTGTAATTAATCTAAAGTAAATTAT
>NW_015149151.1:11227-43727 GCF_001465965.1 Polistes dominula
ATATATATATATATATATATATATATATATATATATATACATATATTTATTTATAGTAAATTAAAAATAATTGCACTTAGAAGCGTTATAAATTCGCACAATTTTACATTTCTTAGAAATCATACGAATGTACGATATATTATACATAAATCTATGCTTATACAGATCATATTTGCTAGTAACAACGTACGCGTATATTTGTTTAAATCAATTATTTTCTTTGTTTTATACTTCGATATACTTAATATGTAAAAAAAAAAATTCGCTGAGTTAAAGTTACAAAAAGTAAATAATGAACACAATCAAAGTCAGACTAGCTTAAAATATAATATAGCACAATTTATAAGAATAATTTAATTGATTAATTCTTATTTTATTTATTTATTTATTTATTTTACTTTTTATAATTAGCACTTATGAGAAATAAATATAAAACAATAAGAGACAATAAGGAACATTTTTCGTTATTACGCTAATTTTTTATAAACCACCAAAAGAATAATAATAATCATCATCATCATCATTATCGATCATCATCATTATCGATCATCAATCGATCGATCTAATTGTAAGATAGTTTATAAAAATATTCATTTTTCGGTTCTTTTTTTTTTTTGTTTTGTTTTAATGCTCTCGAGATATAATTCTAAATGCATAGATCTTGTGTGTATATTTATTAACTTTCCGGCAATTGACAATGAGACAGCATAGTGTGCACGTATGATAAATTCTATTTTCAATTGTCTGACTAACTTTCGTTAAATAATTAAATATAGTTATCGAATAATACGATTGGTGTTAACGAAAGTCATAAAAAATCTTGTCACACAAATACATAAAATCTATTTTTTTGTTTTCTTTTCTTTATAATATTCGATGGCACTGTAAGGAATATCGAAAATCAAAAATTCATTTAATGAGATCTAAATATTTCGTTTTTCGTTGTTTTCGATTGCTATGATTTCTTAGAAATCTTATATATATATACATATAACTTATCAATATATTTGAAAATTAGCAAAAGTGCAATTGAATATTGTTCTTTTTTATTTGGTTTGTTTTTTGTTCTTCTGATGAAAGTTGTAGTAATAAAGCGTGGAAGCTTATTTTCAATTTTTACTATTTACTCGAATACACATGCTAAAACACGTACGAAACAGGTACAAATTCTGGAACACGCTTGACTAGCACACTCTTTTCGTCGATTTTTTCTATTATCCTGACGTTCCTTCTTACCTGATTTTAACATGCTACAATCTTGTTTATGGCACGTTATTGTTCCACTTCTTGGTTTGTTGGTTAACCTCCAAAGAGGGCTGCTTCTTGAAATATTTGCCTATAATTTATATTAATATAATTATTGTAACTATTAACTATTCTTTCTTTTTGTTTTTGTATCATGCAAGAAATATTACATGAACAAATTTAATTCTACATTTTCGATTTAGTTTCTTTCACGTAAAATCGCAAGCTACCCTTGTATGAAAAATTAAAAAAGAGAAACCTTATATATTATATTTTTTAAATTATTAAAAATTACAAGTTTAAAAAATGAAAGATTATGAAAATATCGAATAATAAAATGTACCTCTCCTTTACTAGGGTGTCCAAGAATTTTGGCAAAAATAAAAGCTGACTCTTCGCTAGATAAAATACCATTAGCCATGGGACCGTCAATAAATTCCTTATCGGTCATAAGTAAATATCTTACGGAATACCACACTTCGTCAGATAGGGCAGCCCTTTTATTTGAAGAAGTAGGTTCGACACCACGTTTTCTACAATTCGATGCAGCCCATTTATTTAGTGCAGAAAATAGAATCACTTCGTTAGGTAATCTCAATGTATCACGACACGCAATTTGTTCAATTTCTTTGGCATTCAATTCTTCGAAACGTTCTTGAGTAAGTATAGTTGAAGGATTAGCATCGATTATGTCCAAACATCGTGAAAGAAGTACCGTACAAGCTGCAGCTATAATTATAAAAAAAAAAAAAAAGAAAAGAAATTGAATAATTAAGAGATATTATTAATTATTAAACAAATTTTATTGAAATTATATATTCACCTATTTCACCAGCTTCGTCATTGGGCGCGGGTGGAGCAGAAGGTTTATTAGATGATTCGTTATTCTTATCTTCAATTGTAGAAAATGAAAGTGGATTTGCATATAGATAAAGATTTTCATAAACTTCGAGAACGTTTGAGGAATTTAAATTCTCTTCGAGATAATTAATAGCTAAACGTGCGAGATCTGAACAGAGATATTGATGTGCTACGTCAAGCGTGGCTCTGGCAGTTGATACTGATTGAAAGATAATAGGTTCGTCGTTGAGATATCTATTAACAAGTAAATAAACAGATGTTTGTATTACGAATTTAAATGTCTCATTGTATATTATTTATATCTTTATATAGATTTCAATGTTTATTTTGATATTTATTATTACATTTTTTTCTAGAATCGAATGATACAAATGATAAAAATATTAATAAGATAATAAATAAAAGATAAATTATTATAGGAATTAAATTAAATTAAATTAATTTATTAAATTATTAAAAAAATTAATGATTATAATTAAATTAAAAGATAAATTATTTATAATAAAATAATTAAAAGAATAGAGAAAAAGATTGTAGTTTTAAAAGAAAACAATGAATATTGAAGTTTCTTTTTTTTACGTTTGAATTAATCTTTATAGGATAATAGTGTGTGAATGTTTAAAAAGAAATAGATATGAATGAAATACCTGAGAAAATGATCGAAGGCTCGTTTTTCAATATGTTTTATGGTTACAAGTGGGGGAGGATCTGTTCGTTCTGGTGCTAAGGGTCCCATAAGCATTGCACGAAACCATTCAGATTTTTTGGCCAATCGTTCCCTCTCTACACGATACCACCAGGTGTCCCCGGGTAACCCCACCTGCATTTACGGTACATCAAAGAAATGTTACACAAACGTTTATTCACCATCTGCTACTATCTTTTTACAATTGTTTGTTCAATCGTAAATACGTAAAAAGTAAATAATATAATTAATCTAATAATTGCATATTTGGCCAGTGGATGGTTTTCTTTTCAATTATTTTTTTTTTATTTTTTTTTTTTTTTTNTTTTTTTTTTTTTTTTTATTGATCAATATATAACGAATTAAACAATAGAATAAAAAATGTAAGTTTTAAATTAAAAATCAAAAAATATAAACACTTTTATTTCATTTTTTAATAAATACTCTTTACTCGTGGTTTAAATTTTGAGATTAATTAAATCTAATGAACGATGAATATCTTTTATGTTACTTTATACCTAATGTAAATAAATTAATATAAACATTAAAAAAAAAAAAAATAAAATAAAATAAACATACCTCGAGATTAACGATGTTACGAGGATCGATGCCAGACATCGTTTCGTCTGATTTGACAGTGGATGAACAGACAAGTGGATGAACTTCAGACATATTTTTCGAAGAAAAATGTATCGTGGTGCCCTTGAATGAGATCCTATTTCGTATACGAACGTCTACAATATTTTCCCACGTTTTCTCAGTCTCCATATATCCGATGCATCTCGAATCATCAACTAGAATATAAAAAATTCATTATTTTATTTAAATTTAAAATAAAATATAGAAATCGAAAAATTAGATGATGAGATACTTTTTTTTTTAAACTTGTCAATGAGAGATCGTAAAGTATACTACTAAATTGTAACGAGGGATACTTTCTAGTTGAACTTTTTTTTGAAATTATATTTCAACAATTTTTTATCAATGATAATTCTTGTTTCCGTTTTTTTTTTTTTTTTTTAAATCTTACCGTAAAACGTTCAAATATTTCCCATTAAACGAGATATTATCTAATATACACATGGGTTTGGCAGATATTCGCAATAGATAGTACACAGCAACGATTGCTCTTTCATTTTTTCAATAACGATAAAAGATAACAAATTTTTGTGTTATACATACATATATACATATATATATATATATATACATTAAGTTGTCTATGACACGAAAATAATTGATTTTTTTCTATGTATTATCGTATTTTTATTTATTTTTTTTTTTTTTTTATAAATATATTCTAATTTTTATTCGAAACTCTTTTTTAATTAATATTAAACATAAAAGAAGAAAAAAAAAACATGAATTTTTGTAATATTAATTATACGAGAAGTATATTGAAAAATTTAGAAAAGTAGTTACCGTAAGAGATTTCGAACTCGACTGACCATTCATATCAGCTTTCATCTTAAATATTATTTCGAAATGTAAACATGAACTTTTGTAACGTAACGATGATTGTTTATATACATAACAGTTACGAACATTACATTATCGAACTTGACTCATCAAAATGATAATTATCGAATAACTCTCAGACACTCGAGTGTCTTTTGAATGAAACGATTGTCTCAGATGTGTTTAATAGAATGAAATTGTAATGTGTAATATATATATATATACATATGTATGTATATGTAAAAGAGAACGCCTAGGAGTCAACGATGAATTTCTATTTTTGTTTTTGACGAGCTTTTCTCGTTTCAAGGTTGCTATGTGTTCACTTGCCAAAAATAGGTTTATTCGATGAAAATCAAACGAAACTTTCGAGTACAGACCAACTCTGCCAAGCTTCTAATTCTTTTTTTTTTCTATTTGTTTTGATTTTTATTTTTTATTTTTTTTTTTTTTTTTAAAAAGGAGATCGTTGACTTTGAAGATCATGCTAATATTAGTTCAACTGAAGAAAGTATCCAGACTCGAATTTACGTTACATTACGATCTCTTTAAGTAATTTGATATATATATATATATATTAAGGAATATGCATGATTTGTAACGTTAAATATTTTTAAACAAATTTTTATAGTATAAATAATGGAAGATATATTAGAGAATTAAAATATAGATGAGAAAATATATATTAAAATTTAAGAATAGATTTAGTTAATATTAAATTTATAAATTTATATTATATTATTATATATATATATATACATAATATAGTAATTATTAAATATATTTAATTCATATTAATTTATTTATATAAAATTTGTTTTTTTGCAACGATTCAAAAATACGTGAGACACGTGTGAAAAATAAAATTAAAAAAAAAAAAAAAAAGATTCATTCGTTAAAATAAATGTGGGACGACATTGTACTAATAATTAAATTGAAACGAGTTCTCGCACACTGTCTTTTTAATTCAATTGAAATTCATTCCTTTGTGTATTGGATGGACACACCCACATTAGTTATTCGTGAAATGCATCCATTTTTTATCTAAGATAATAGATATATTGAAAAATACTGTAAATAATTGATCCACAAATGTGCACTTTAAATCGTACAAATTCTTTCAAATTTAATTATTTCGAATCATTCATGAATCATTCATGAATCATTCATGAATTATTCATGAATTCGTTTATTTACCTGTTTACTTTTTACAACAGTGCACTTTGTACTATATAAATAAATAAACAAAAAAACATATATTTCATAGTCTTTTCATTTATTTTAAGCATAAATAATAATAAATAAATAAATATATAAAAAATGATAAATAAATAATAACAAAAAAGCTACGCCATTAAACAGAGAATTTCCAGGTTAACAGGTTGAGCGCCACGTCAGTCATCGGTGACTGACGCGAAACTTTCTGTTTAGGCCGTGTCCGTCACAGGTGACTGACACATTCAACTATTTTTTCAATACAAAGTAACACCTGTGGCCTGACGGGAATTTCCCTAAGAATTCAACGTGTTTAACAAGTTAAATTAACATCGAATATTATTTTGAAAAAAAAAAATAACAAACAAAAGACATTTATTTGATTCTTTCTTTAGTTTCTATCGTTGTAATAACAATACTATCGTCTTATACATATAATGGTTTTACTATGGAGGTCTAAATTCCATAGATAGACGAATACAAGAACTAATGTAACCTCGGAATAGAGGTGGCAATGTATGCTATCTGCCGATACCTATATTAAGTCCGGTTATCGTTATGCACTCAAGTGCATCGAGTAACAAAAACTATCGTGTGAATTCATAGAATGTAAAGGCACAAGCATAAAGGTTATAATATGAAATATGTACATGGTATGCCTACATTGTTTTTCTTTTCTTTTTTTGTTTTTTTTTTTTGCTACGATAGATTTCTCAAAAGAAAAAAAATTAAAAATTGAAAAAGAAAAATCTATAATAATAAAATAAAACTTAACGAAAGAGTAACTACTGTATGACATAAATCTACTACGTGCACGTATTTTACGTACAACAATTTTTGTTCTTTCTTTCTTTTTTTTTTTTTTTATGTTTCTTTTACACGAATTAATTATTTTATCAAGCAGTTTAATATGTTTACGAATGACATAACAATAGTGGAAGATTCTTACAGTTTGTATACTTTATCGTGAATAAAACAAAACAAAAACAAAACAAAAATATGAAAAGAAAATAATAATTATAATCACGAAGAAGGAATATTATCCTTGACATGTGCAGATAAAAAAAAAAAAAATAAATAAAAATGAAACTATAGGCTTTGGGTTTAAATAGGCTTAGAATAATTTTACTCTCGTTATATTATAATGCTTTTGTTTGAAATTATAATAAAAAAGCTGTGGCCTAATCGTGAATAATTTTTATTTTCTTTTGATTAATATGATATAAGTATCAATGTAGTATCAAGTATCACTGATGAAAGTAAAAGTAATTTAAAAATCAAATTTAAAAAAAAAATAAATAATCACGTCTCAAGTGTTACATTGTTGAATTAATTCAATGTACCATGGTGCCCGTATGATCATCGTTTGTTGTTGCATTTCGTTCACTAATTAAGTGACACTTTACATGGGTCAATTATATTATCGAATACATAAAAATGCATAAATAAAAAAATACACAAATAAATAAGTAAATAAAAAAATGTTCCTAGAATTAACTCGTACCGGTTTCGTCGTATCATAAAGGAAAAAAAAAAAGAAAAAATATATAAAAAGGGTAATATCAATATGTCGACAGGTGCAAAAATTCATATTTGCTTAAAAATGATAAGACGAAGGATAACGTTACTCGTTTCGTAAATAAATATACTGTTTAATTATATATAGATATATTTCGTGGAAACGTTTATCGTCAATTTTATAATTTCTCGTTAAATAACTTTTGCAAAAAAAAAAAAAAAAATTTATGCTTTTTCTGTTAACAAATGCGATAAAATTTGATGATGTAATTTTAGAAAAGGGAAGAAAGAGGAAAGGGGTTCTTTCGATTAATTGAATTGAAATGAATTGATCGAATGGACAGTTAAAAAGTACCCGCATTGTTGCAATCAATAAAAAACGTTCGTTTATGGTTGATTTTAATTATTGACACATATATATATATATATATATATATATATATAAAATTATTCATTTTCTTTTCTTTTATTAGTTATTTTTTGTATCAAAATTGTTTGGATGAATGTCACAGTGAAAGTATATTTCATTAAACAATCATATTGGTAAGTTCTTTATCAATTGCACGCTCACGTAAATAAATAAAAAAATATTTCTTGACAAAAAAATTTGAACGATTGGTAAAGGCTAATTATATATATATATATATATGTTGTATGCACAAATGTATATTCAAGTTTCTTGCATATTGTGTTTCGATTTTGCGTTTTTCTGCATTTCATTCGTCGAGCTCTACTAGTCTCGATATCATACGTTCGTTGAATGCGTTGATAGGTCTCATGGTAATAAAGAAATGAGGTGAGAAAGAGAGAAAGAAAAAAAAAGATAAAGAAAAAAGGAAACACATAAGAAAGAACACAATGAATGACCAAGTGAAAAAAAAAAGAAAAATGACTGGAAATTGTATCGCATATAACGAATTTCGTAAGATCACAAGATTCGTAATATTATTTTTATTTTATATATTTAACCTCCCCGCCCCTCGCTCTACCCGCCCCCTCCTCTATAGAAGAACAAAAAAAAAATAGTGAGATAAATGTCAAGTTCGAATAAGTATTACTAATTTACCGGAAGAAGAGTAAGTTCTACCTTTGGAAAACAATAAGATCGATTGTTAGCACCCTCAACACGAATCAAATGGAATGAAAAAAAAAAAAACCGTTTAACGAAACAATGACCAATGCGATAATTAAATCGGCACGCGTGTCGAGTTGGGAAGTGACAATGGTTAATAACGTGCGAAAATTAGTCAATGATGGAAAAATGATGATGATCTTATGGAAAAAAACCTTGATGTTTACTAATTTACTCTTGGTTAAGGTCTTATTTGTTTTGTTTTGTTTTTTTTTTTTTCTAAAGAATATTATTACGAAAGTAAACGAATCAGAGTAAAATATCACGATTACGATCTAGGATTTACCTTGCACGCATATGAACATGATAAAAAAAGAAAAAAAAGGAAAAGAAATATTACCGGAAGATATTTATCTTGAAAAAATATATTATATATAAAATAAAATAGAATCTCTAGGTAAAATAAGAAAATTGTATGGGAAACGATTTTAATCAATTTGAGTAATTTACTATATAATCGTCGTAAATTTCCGAGACATTTATCCTTAAAAAAAAAAAAAAGAGAGAAGAAAAAAGAAGAAGGAAAAAAAATGATATATATATATATATAGTCAAGTTATTTGATATTAATGATCGTATAACGAACGTGAATAAATTTATTTTAAATTATCCTTCGAACGTTTAGAAAATATATTCATAATTTAAATAAAACGGTACAAATTAGTAATTAATTTGAAAAAAAAAAAAAAGATAAACTTTTGTAAAGACACGTATGTAAGAATGAATTTCTTATTAATTACTATAAAACGTCCTTAAAAACTCTTAAGATCAAAATTATTCTATTGTATCACATAGAAATCGAAGTTCCCTCTTTCATTCTATTTCTTATTCCATCAACGAGATCTGTTTCAAGGAATTTTATGAGTCAGTACAGCGATCAATATTGGATCGCATTCTGGTCCGCACACATTTATGACAGCTGTACCGATTGTAAGGCGCACACCTATCTTGCATAATAAAGCTTCTAGTTGAGGAGATAATGATGGTTTTCTTCGTGGTTCTCTCGTTTAATTGCATCGTAATACTTGGCTCGATTTCATTTCATTTCATTTCAATTCAATTCAATTCATTTGTGCTTCATTAACGATTTCCTTAAATAGTTTCTCACGAAATTTGTATTATTTAATTAGTAACAATTTGTAATATTTTAAACTCTTGTCTGTAATCGTTTAATATTAAATTAAAATAATATAATTTATATTTAAATATATATATATATTTTTTAATTAAATTATTTAACTATAATAATATACATTTTAATAATTTATTTATATTCAAACAAACACCTATTGAAAATACCGAATTTACAAACGTTGGCATGTGTATCTAAACTGGGGTACATAATAAAAACACCATAAACAATTTTATATACAAATTGTTACCGTTGTGATAAAAAGAAAGTTCATTAATGAAAACAAATAACAATAATTTATCAAAAATACAAAAGTAACGAAATCTTACCAGTCATTTTGAAAAATCCAACAAATCCAATAAACAAACGTGCATCTTGGATAAATGCGTGATGTGATTCCATGAATGTATTACTATAATAATTAATTTTGTTCACACGAGAATAAAACGTAAAATATCATTGAAAATAGTAAAAACTTTGAATTAATTATAGGAACATTTGGCGTTTTAGTTCGGACGATGGTTAAACACGAAATGAACTAACATCGAGTAGGACCGTGCCACTTTTGTCGTTTTAAATGCAACCGCCAGCATCCGGCTTGCAGGAAGCCACGTGACCGCAACGTACAACACACAATGAAATAAAAACTTGCCGATTAATCGATTATATGTCTTTATCTTCTTTTTCTTTTTTCCCCTTTCTATTTTTTGTGGACAACTTCGCGGTCGAAAGATGAGACATATTGTATAAATTAGAAATCTAATAGGTACGAAAAAAAAAGAGGAAATTAACGAAAGAGAAAGAGAGAGAGAGAAAGAGATAGAGAGAGAGATGAAAAGAAAGATAATCATGGAAAAGAACTAAACACAGAGAATTGTTCAAATTTCCATAGATTCAGATGAATCATACTAATCTATCTGTATTTAACGTTATATTGAAAAAGGATGATTAAATGCAAAAATTTTCCCAACGATATTCATTCACAAAATTCAAACAAACTAATACAAATTATTTATCTTTTTGTATATTTAAAAATATAACTTTAAATTCCATAATTTAAAACATCGAAATGATAATTTGTTTGTAATCTAAGCAACAAACTTTATAGATAATAAATAGATATATAAATTTAAAGATTAGATCAAGGTATGTAATAACATATTGTATTTGCATATAATACTTTGTCGTATATATATATATATATATTTAAATGTTTAAGTATGTATAATATATATATATATATACATAATCTGCATACATAATAGTTAAATTAAGTATATACAAATTTATGAGGATTAATTCGTGCTTACACGACATGCACGTGTGTGTTCATTTGATACCATTAAAAATCGCACAGAGTACAAAAGTAAGAATAAGATAATATAATTTTTTTTTTTATTCAATGATATCATCTTTTGGGCTAACTTGATGATGATTTTAGAACAAAAAAAGGATGAGGGAGAGAATAAAAAAAAATAATAAGAAGAAGAGAAAGTAGAAAATGAATGATAAGGAAAATACAATCTTGTTTCTTAAGAAAAGAAATAAATACATGTCTTTTCTCATTATTTACAAACATATGCATATTCATATATATATATATATATTACATACGTGTCTAATATCTAAAAACATAGATAACGGTTTATCGATACGTCACTTCGAATTAAAGATCCAAGTCTAGACGGATTAATTTTCAATATTAATTGTTTCTTCGAGCGTAGAATTGTACCGTACGATTAGTAACAATTTCTCGATTCTCTGTCTGATTCACGCATTGTACAATACAAGGAATCGTACGTAATACAGTAAAATGAGAAACACATATGAGTTTACGATCGTATATTATACACCGAGTTAACACGTTTAATGCTATTTCAGGTGCAAACTCGAAACTACCTAAATATTTTTTGTTTTCATCTTCGGTTAATTATTCATCGCATTGATGACGGTTAAAAAAACGATTGAAACGATTAGAAGAATTTCTTTGAGGGGGAGGGGGAAGGGGAGGTTAATGAAGAAGTCTCATAAAATAGATAACATTGATATTATTAATCAACGAATTTTTATGTGTGACTTTTCTAATGATTCATCTTTGAATAGAGAGAGAGAAAAAAAAGTAACTTTTGATGTGACCAACGTAGGACAAGTACAAGAGTGATCAATACTTTCTACCTCAGTCTACAGTTTGACACTCACACATACATATATAAAGATACCTATCTACATTCTCTGCTAAAGTACTCCCTCTCAGAGGAGGGAGGAACAGAGGACTGACTCAACTGGTGTGTTTATGTATGTATGTGTGAGTGTGTGAGTGTGTGTGTGTGTGGTCGTTCTCTTTGCGCAAAATCCAGCTTGACGTTGCGAATGAAAATAACGATTTTGTGATACTACAAATAATATCTATCCTTAAATATTGCAATATATATATTTTTAATAATGTATCAATAATAGATAATAGATAGATAAAATAGGAATAATCAGGCGATCTCATTTTTGACTTAAGAATAAATCTAAATGTGAGTTGAATGCAAGGAATATGAATTACATATGAGGGTAATAAATAAATATAAATCAAATCTTATAATTTGAATAACATGGTAGGTCCATACCTGATTGAGAGATATCATACACCTGTCTCTGATTTGATTTTTTAGGGAAACTTTTATCTACGATATCGTAGTAATATGTTTGGAGAGGTTATCGATCGATTCGCAGTAGTTTGGGTTTGAAATGATCAGACGGAAACCTAATAAAATGTTATTAATAAGATTATCATTTTCACTAAATTTTGTTAGACTAAAATGAGATTTTTGTGTGAAAGTTTGTACACTTATAATACTGTCGATATTTCAAGAAATAAAATTATAAATATTAGTTATTACTAATATAAAAATTTTTTTTTATTGGAATAACACACAATAATTGTAAAATTAAAAATAAATAAGAATTATTGGAATAAAATAAAAAAAATTGGAATACAATAATAATTATTGGATAACGTAATTTAAAATTTGCATTTGAATATTATTTTTATTTTAAGTTTATTAATTAATTAAATTAAATTTATTAAATTTATTATTTAATTATTAATCATTTCAATTAATTAATATTATTTAAATGTAGGAAAACAAATATTGAAATGAGATAACGTTTTGTTAATTTTTGTTGAATCATGATCGATTAATTAATTTGCATTCTCATTGTTTTGAATACTTTATTAGAGTTATTCGTTTTACGTGTAACAGAAGTTCAATTATTGCGAAATAATAATTCTAATAGTTTTTATTTATTATTAATTTTATTTAGATATTAAACGTGTTACGATTAGACAAAAGATATTATTATATATTATTGTATAATCAAATAAATTGTCAATGAGACAATTCATTGATTTTATTAATGAAATACTAACGAAATGTTTTTTTGATTTGATAAGCGAATTGAAACGGATTAATTTTTCATGGGAACATTGATTGAAACAATGACAGAAAAAAAAAATGAAAGAAATTTAGCAAACATTAAGAGAGAGAAAAATCTATTTTATCTCCTTATTCCAATTCGAAATCATGTAAATTATTTACAAGACAATAAGATGTCGTAATAATAAATATGAATTATTATAATAATGATTAAGGAAGTAACGATTTACAAGTTGCGTTACGAAATAATAATAATACCCCAATGTCAGAATAAATAGGCGCGAACAAATAATCATAGTTGACAGTATTAACAAACCTCATTGCAAATAATTATCAGTGATTAAACAATTGGCGTTCCCGTAGCTAACAACCGGTACTAAGATGAAGATTATCTCGTAGAAATGAAATATTTATTCTTGCCACTGTGTGCCGTGTACTTTGGTGGTACATACTTTGGTAGATAATCATCGTTTAATGTCTACCGAAATTTATAACTTCTCGGTATAAACTTCGTAATAAGATTTAATACTAATGTTTAATGTATGTTAAAAGATTCTAAGATTTATGCTTACGAATACCTTTGATGTATTCCTTTTATCGTATTTTCCTTGATGATAAAAAACTTCACTGAAAATGCACTAATTAAAAGAAGATAAAACGAAGAAATAAAAATAATGATTTTCATTCACTTAAAGAAACAAACAAAAAAAAAATCAAAAGAAATGGAACAGTTTCGTATCCTTTTTTTTTATTTTTTTTATTCACAATGAACACTCGTTAAATAAGCACTGTCTTTTAACGTGCAGCTTATTACTTGACAAGTATTATCTTAATTACAGTTATGAAAATTTTTGATACTTTTTTATTTTATTTTTTTCTGTTTTTTGCATGTATCCTTTTATATCGTACGTTTGCGCGCAATTCGATTTTGTTCCCCTTTCGTTTTCTTTTTTTTTTTTTGTTGTTCTTTATTTCGTTTTCTTCTGTAAAAAAATATCAATTGAGGAAGCTACATTAATTTAATGAAAATATATTCGCACTTGGAGACTTGTACAACGTCTGCGTTGGCCGATTACTAGGTCTACAATGAACATATAATTCGCACGAAGGAACCGGTGCCCTGGCATCGAGCATATCATTGGCTATACATAGCATGAGTCCCGATGCGCAGACGCCTAACATTCTCCGTTCTTTACTCGTATAAACAATAACACCATTTCTTCTTTAACACCTCCTCCTCCTCCTCCTCAACAACAACAACCCCTATTTCTTATTATAATTCATTTTTTTTCAATTAAAAAGAAAAGAGAAATCATTTTATACATTTCATAATAGCACAGTTGTACAACGACAACCAGGTATGACACTAATGAAGATTTGTTAGTCTATTTAAAATCAAAGGAAAAATATAAATGTATGTTTTTTTTTTTTTATTACGAAATCATGGGTGACCTCTTTTCATTTGTATATGACCTAAATAATTTATCAAAGTATCGTTAAAATAGCTATCTCATGAAACCTAGTATTTTTAGAGGCTTCCTGACTGACCTACCTTATATTCCCATGGATGGGTTTCGACAGGATGAAATCTAATCGTTAAATCCGGTATGAACAATAACGATTTTTCTTTTTTTTTTTAATTTAACATTATTGAGATAATAACTACATTAAAATGCATAGTACAATGCGTTAGCAGATCGATCTCAGACACTATTAATCGATTGTTATACCTAAAATGGTACGTTAATTTGCGTTGAATCGTTTTCCCAAAGCAGACTTCAACTACTCTGTCAATGCACCTTCCAAGACAAAGAAAAAAGCGAGAGTATTTATAATTTCTGATGTTATTCACCTTTGAAGAGGAAATGAATAAGACTTTATCTCTTTCATATTCTCTCACAATATTCTTAAACAATTGTCTCTCACTTTTTATTGTAGATAAACGAGATCCTTATTAATTTGTATGATTGTCCGAATAACGCGTTTAGATAAATAATAATTTTATAATTGTATTATATAATTTTGATGAAATTAAAGTTAACGTAAAATATTTTATATATTGGAAATTTTATTTTTCATTATATTATTATTATTATTATATATATTTACTTCAATTAAAATTATTATGACTAATGACGAAATTATATTATACTTACAATATTATTATTCATCATTGAATTACTCAGGGTAGAGTATTTAATCTGGTACGAATAAAAAGTGCTGAATATACTTATGTATATATATCGATCCTCTAACATTTCTTCCTTCCTTCTATAAGTCGTAAGAAAATAGGTCAAGCTATAAAATCCATGGGTTTTGGGTATGGTCCATAGTCATCCGGGTCGATAATACTTCCGTTGTAAATGGGTCACTAGATAAAAAAAAAAAAGGAATCTAGATAAACGATATATATTTTGATAATATTTATTAACTATCAAAATTACTTAATGTAAAAATTATTTAAAGTAAGCACAATAATGTGTGTGTGTGAATTTTGTTTTATTTCAAATATTTCGTTAAAAACATTATAAAACATCATCATTATAAATATTATTGAATGAAACAAAATAAATCATATTTTTTAACGTATACTTAAATGTTTAAAAATAGTAGAAAAAGTGCAAAAATAAAATGTAATGTTTTTTATTCAAGTGAGAATAAAAAAATATAAAATATTATTTATTGAAGAAAAAAAAATCGCCCAACGTGGGGCTCGAACCCACGACCCTGAGATTAAGAGTCTCATGCTCTACCGACTGAGCTAGCCGGGCTTGGGTAGTACAGGTGTCATATTATGTATTTCAGTTCAATATTTACATACTTTTTTTTTTTAGAAAATGACAAATATTTGATTATCATTTGTTTTGTTAGAATTGTAATAATCACTAGTAATATTATAATAACAAAAGTTATGCTGATTCTGACTTTTATATACATATAATATATACATATTATAAAACATATATTACATATATATACATAATATATAAAATATTTTATATTTAATTAAATTACCATATTTTATAAATATAGAAACATATATTTATTATTCCGTGTTTTTCTATATTTATTATCTAACAATTTAAAATCAACCAATCAGCATTCAGTTTTGTATAATCACTTTCTCATTGGTCAGCTACACATTACGCATTTCTGATAGGTATATAGTTACAACGTTTCACAAAACTATACATATTTAAAAAAAAAAAATTGTAATAATTATATTTTCTTTTTAAAATGTTATAAATATATTAGTTATTTGTAAAGAAAATATTATTTCATAAGCATAAACGTTCGTGAACAATTATTGATTTTCGTATTCTTTCTGATCGAAAATTTATAAATAGTATTAAAAGTATCAGCAAGGTGTCGTTAGTGGCGTTTTTTTTTTAAGCTAGTCGACAAAATATCATGCGGTACATCAGAAAAGTTTTTTTCAATTGGTTAACGTACTATTAAAAACACGTGTGTTCTTGCATCTTCTGAAATTTTTTATCTCTTTTTCACTAAACGTTTAATTATTAATAAAATTTTATTAAAATAATAATTATACAATGCCAGGATCTGTAAAAGATACCGAAGAGGATCTGGAGATAAAGAGTGGTTCGTATAATATATCTTTTTTCCTTTATCATGCACAAAACAATAGACCGGGTGTCAATTGCATATAACCGTTAAAATTTGTTCGACATTTTTGTTACCTGTACCTTTATCTCAACCTTTTCGCTCTTGTACCATTATAGTATTATATTATGTTTTTTAGGTTAGTATTTATAATTTTTTTTTTTCTAGAAAATGACAAATATTTGATTATTATTTGTTTCGTTAGAATTTTAACAATAACTTGTAATATTATAATAACAAAAGAAATTCTAATTATGACTTTTATATACATATTATAAAACATATATTACATACATATATATAATATTTTATATTTAATTATATTATCATATTTTATTAATATAGAAAGATGTATTTATTATTTCGTGTTATTCTAGTATATTTCTAACCTAAATATTTAAAATCGACCAATCAGCAATTAGTTTTGGATAATCACTTTCTCATTGGTCAGCTACGCATTAGACATTGCTGATAGGTATATAGGTTACAATGTTTCACAATTCTATAAATATTTAAAAAACTGCAATAATTATGTCCTTTTTTTTAAAATGTGATAAATATATGAACTACTTGTAAAAAAAATTATTATTTCGTAGGCATAAACGTTCGTGAACAATTATTGATTTTCGCATTTTTTCTGATCGAAAATTTACAAATGGTATTAAAAGTGACAGTAAGATGTCGTTAGTGACATTTTCTAAGTTAGACAATAAAATAACATACGATTCATCAGAAACGTATTTTCCATTGGTTAATGTACTGATAACATGTGTTTACTTGTTTTTTCTTAAATTTTATCACTGGTTCATTAAACGTTTAATTATTAGTGATATTTTATTAAAATAATATATCTCCAATGCCAAGGTCTGTAAAACATACCGAGGATGGTATTGGTTCGAAAATTGGTTCGTATGATATATCTTTTTTTCTTTATCATGCGCAAAACTATAGACCCGATCAACTTCATATAACCGTCAAAATTTGTTCGACCTTTCTTCTAACTTTGTCAACACAAATCCGTTATAGTTATATTCAAAGCGTACTTCGTAATATTAGCATTGTTTCACGTTAAAATGTTGACAATATAAATGTTTCTTTCATATTTTACATAATTAATTTGTTATTTTTTAATTAATATTACTTTTTGTGATTGGTTTATGTGTTAACTTTCGAGAAGGCTTAAGTATTGAATCTGTTATTTTATAAAAAGTAATTGAATTATAAAAATTATTATTATTATTATTATTATTTGAGTGTATCTTATTTTATTATTTGAATAAATGATTGTTCTTGTTTCTTTTTCTTTTTTGTTGTAAAACGACATTTTGTTTGTTTGTTTGTTAATGTTTAAACGTTAGGTCGAAAGATCCGTTCAGGATTAGGAACTGTTGTAACGGATTCACCAGTTCGTCGCAGTACTAGAAATAAATTAGTTACAAAACAAGTTAGTTCTTCTTCGGATGAACCAACACCTGAAACTACACCGGGTACTCGTACTTTCCGTACTCGTGCAGGCACAGTAGACTCTAAGACAATGGATGTTCTAAAACGTTTGCGTTCGAGTAAAAATTCTACGGAAACAGATGCCGAACAATCTGCAGAAACACAACCAAAAATAATGACAAGAAGAAGTTTAGCAGCAGTGCTTGCTTCTGAAACACCAAAGGCTACTAATACACGAACTAAGTATGAATATATATATATATATATATATATATATATATATATATACCTTAATATAATACCTTCATCGTGACTTGTAGACGTTTAACAAGGGCTGGATCAGAAACAAAATCTACACCTTTAAGATCAACTCGTAAAACACGAGCTAGTTCTGTGGGTCCTGAACCAACAGTTATAGAATCGGTTGATGAAATTCGAAATGAAAAAATGGATACACCAATAAAAGTAAAAAAAAGGGCATCGATATTACCATCTCAATCAACTGTTATAGAAGAAGAAGATAAAATTCCTGTAGTTGAATTAGAGAAAATGTTAATTGAAGTTGATGAAAGTTAGTGTTATTATTGTTTCTATATAGATTTATGTATGATTTCTAATTATTACAATTATAATGTTTTTTTTCTTTTTTTTTTTTTTTTTGTTTTCTCCGTTCATAATTATAGCATCTACAGAATTAGCTACAGTCAATGAAACAACGCCTGAAAAACTGAAATCACCTAAAAAACTGAAATCACCTAAAAATAAAAATCATGAGAAAATTGAGAGTATTGATGAAATGGATGAAATGAATGAAAAAAAGGATTCTAATTCTGGTAAGATTGATAATATAGTAATACGCTATATAAATTTTTATTTAGCTTTTTGTTTTTATAATGATGTACTCCGTGTAATTATAAAAAAGAATATGTATTATTTATACTTGTGTATATTGATTTACAAAAAAGAATTTGTTTTTATATAATTTAAGGATTGTTTCCTATGTTTAACTTATATTCATTTGATTTTTATGATATACATTTGCATTGATACCAGATGAAGGACTAGTTGATGATTCTTCACAAAGTAATCGTACGGAAATCAGCGAAGCTAATAAAAAAGATGCAATCTCATTATCTGATAGAATGAGTATCTCAAAAGAAAGTGAATGTTCTGCTGTTGTATTAGTCAAAGATATTTCAAAAGATGATAATGCATTAAATGTTTCTATAGAGAAAGACAAAGGATTGAATACCAGTAATAAAGAAAATGAATTTTCTAATGTGAATAGTTCTATGTCGGAACAGAATAAAAGTATATTTAGTCCAAAAAGCATACGTAAAGAAACTTCTACCATTGTAATAGATACATCAATGAAAGAAGATGAAGATGTAAAAGTCAATGTAGAAAGCATTGATAATATAAAATTAATTGATTTCTCTTTAACAGAATCTTCAATGGATTCTAATAATATAGCAATAAGTAACAGTAAAGTTCACAATTTAGAGAAAGAAAATAAACGTGTATCCGTATCAAATACTGAAGAAATTTCATCGAATGAAAAAGAAGATGAGTCGAATATCGTATCACATATAGTGTCAGTAAATGAAGAAGAAGAAAAAGATTCCATACCAAAGGAAAAGTCTAAAATAAATGATGATGATAATAGCAGTCAAAGTAAAACAATTATTGAAGATGAAGACAATTCAGGAAACATTATTGAGAAGAAAAGTGATGTAAAGGAGACAAATAGCAAAGATGAAATTAAAGATAAAGCAAATGTATCTGTAAATTCAAAAGAGATTCTTACAGATACATCTGAAAAGAAGGATAATTCTAATAATGACGTTAATACAACTGAAGTATCAAATGTTAAGAATGATGAGAAAAAATGCGATGAAACTGCTGAAGTACCATCTACTAATAAAAATTCATCTTTTACTGAAAATGTTGAGTGCTCTACCAATGATAATCAAGATAATACGTCTTTTGGATCATCTATTGCTTTAGAACTGAGCAATGATTCAAGTAAAGATCCTTCCAATGATGCAAATTCATCTAAATGTTCATTAAAATTACGATCTTCTGAACATTCCAAATCTATTTCTGAGAAAAATGATTCTTCTATTATTATAGAGTCTCGTAAAACACCAGAAGCAAAGTTATCCGATAAAAAGAAATCTAAAATAAAATCATCATCAAATACACCAGTGGTGTCGGAAAAAGAATTATTGACTGAATCCAATAAATCAACAGAGAAGAAGAAGAAGAAGAAGAAGGAGACTGTTGTTGATGAACAAAATAATGAAGATAGTGATGAAAGTATTTCAATTATAAAGAAATTGTTCGAAGATACTCCTGCTGATAAATGGAAACAAAATAGTAAGAATGTTAATACTGAAACGGAAAATATTTCTGAACATTCAAAACCAATAAAAGTGGAAACTGATAGTGAAACAGACTGTGATCTCATTTTAGTAGATAAAAAAGCATGGTTAGCTGCAGAAAAATTAAAAGCCATCAAAAATAAAGAACAATTTGATTATGACTCTGACGATACGATTATATTAAAAACTGAAATAGATTATCTAAATGATAAATTGAGTAATAAGAATAACAAAGAATTGAAATCTAAGGACAATGATAGTGATTCTGAGACCATCAAAAAAAATACAAAAGAATCTAAAAACAGTTCCAAGCAGTTAAGTAAAGAAAAAGTACAGGATGAATTGGATGAAGTAGAAGAAAATGCAAATAAATCAATGAATAAATCGATTATTGATAAAAGTGATATGAATGTATCATCACATAATACGTCGAAGAAACAAAAATCGAAAGAAAAACGAAGAAGAAGCAGGTCTTCAAGTAATGTTAACAAAAGTGATCTTTCAATGTCGTTAGACGATCAATTGGAAGAAGAACCTAGTTCACTTTTATCCACTTCCAAAAAAGAAAAAGAATGTAATGAAGAATTATCTTTAACACAAAAAGTATCTGAAAATGTAGAAACTACAAGTAGGACGGTTGATGATGCCAATGAAATGGAAGAAAATCAATCACAAAGTAAACGTAGACGGTCGTCATTAGATAAAAAGCAAAAGAAAAATCGTTCTTTAAATAGTTCAATAAATAAAACTAAAGAATCCAAATTGAAGTTGAGAAAACGTATTAGATTAAACGTTTCTTCGAGCGAGGATGAAGAAAATAATGACATTCCGGAATGCGATATAAATGATGAACTTACTCAATCAAAATTAGGCAGTGAAAAAAAGAGATTTAATCCAAATTATTCTACAATGGTGCACATTGGTTCAGATTCTTCAGACTCTTGCGATGAAAATATGGATTCGAATAATAGAAAAAAGACTCCCAGAAGTCCTAATTTATCTGATGATAAAGAACAGAGTCAAGAGAGTAACGATAGTGATGATGCATCTGAAGGTAAATTTTCAGATATAAGTATAGACTCTGATGTTAGGGCCGAATACAATCTTGATGGTAAAACTATTGAAAAATTCTCAGATGATGATATACCGGGAGATGAATGTAGAGCATCGGAATCTGAATTTTCAGATCCTGATGATAATGGTTCAGATCTAGCAGATTTTGTTGTTGATGATGATGAAGTTGAGGAAGAGGAAGAGGAAGAGGAAGAGGCGGAGGAAGAGGGAGAAGGAGAGGAAGGGGAAGAGAAAGAAGAAGAGGAGAAGGAAGAAGGAGATGAAGATGAAAATGAAGGTGAAAGTAAAGAAATTAAAGATAAAGATAAAAAGAAAGATGAAAATGATGATGATGATGATGATGATGATGATGATGATGATGATGATAATAATGAAGAAGAAGAAGAAGTTGAAATTGAAATGAAAGTTATACAGCAGGAGGAAGACAAAGAAAATGAAAAAGAAAATACAAAGCTAATCGAACGTATGCAAAAAGAGATAGATAGCAAGAATACTACAATATCTATTGAAGAAGATGATAATAAAACAGATGAGGAGAAATCAATTAATAAAAAAGCATCTTCAAATAAAAAAATGAATACTTCTGATGTGAAAAGTGAAAAGAACAAGACGCCAAAGTCAAAAGTAAATAAACAAGTAAGCTTTTTAGAATTAGATAAAGATAAAATCGTATCTGATACTATATCGGAATTAAATTCTAGTAGTTCAGGAAAGAAACAAAATGAAACATTAAAAGAGAATAGTGAAGAAGCTACACAAGAAACACAAAATGATACAATATTAGTAAAAAAGAATAAAGAAGCAAATATCTCATTAACATGCAGTACGCCTAAAATTGATGTCTCGTCAAAGCCAAAATTAAAACATAATATTTCTATAGAGGAAAACGATAAAACATGTAATGATGAAGTTTTAACAAATGAGGAACAAGAGAAAAAACAAACAGAAGATTCAACTGCAAATAATTCTGAAATAAATACATCAACAATGAGCAATTCTTCAAAATCTAATAAGAAAAAATGGAAACGTCATATACCAAGTAATAAAACAGGTGATGAACTTATAGCAGATGTCATAGAATATGTTAGCGTTGCACCAATTCCAGAAATGTTAGTATCTGAGACCTATTTGGATGATCCAGTAGTACCATACGAAACACCATGTACCAGCAGCTTACATGAAAGTATTACTAGTTTAGGAAATAAGGAAAACTCCTTTAAAACAACTAATGACAATGACAATGAACATCAACAAAATACTGTAGAAAAAGATACAAATGATCAAACTATTAGTGCAGATGTTATTGAGCAACAAGAATCAGACTTGTCTGCATCGACTAAAAGGAAGAGGAAAAGATCTGCAGAAATGATTGATGATAATCAAACTGATATGAAAACAAAGAAAAAGAGTAAAAAAGTGGATAAATGTACCACTGAATCAGACAAAAATAATCAAAATGAACTTGAAATGGATGATAGGAACAAAACAAAGGCAAATAAGAAGAATAAAAAAGGTGAAAATACTAAGACAGAATTGGAAAAAGCAGATGATACTACTACTACTACTACTACTACTACTACGATGAAAAAGAAAAATGTAGATAAAAATGAAAAAATGGACATTGTATGTAGTAATAATGAAAGTAAGAACAAGAAAGATAAAACAAAAAATAAATCTAAGAAAAATCTAAAAAATCAGGATAAGAGTAATGAAAAGCCGTTTATGAGTGACGTAAAGAATAATGACGAAGTAGAAAAAATACCTAATAAAAAGAAAACGAAGGTAGTAGCATCATCAGAACTTCTTCCAGCAATGCAAGTAAAGAAAAAATCCAAAAAATCATTACAAAAGAATATTGTAAGTTCAAATACAGAAGATTCAATGGAAAAACAAACGAATAAACAATTTACTATTAAAAAGCATGAAATTATAAAAGCTGTCAGACTTGCACTTGAAGAAACAAAAGCTAACTTAGCTTTAAAGGATAGTAAAAAAATTAATCAAAAAGATCAGTCACCGAAACGAGTACAAGGACAGAAAAAAGAAGTTAAAGTAAAGAAAGAAGATCAAATAATAAACAAGAACACTAGACGAGGAATTAAACGATTGTCAAATGATGCTATAGAAAATCTTTCAGATATATTAGCCAATCCTTCTAAAAAGCCAAAATTAATAAACAAATCTGTGCAACAAGTTGACAAATCACAAGTATCTATATCGAAAAATGCATTTAGAATAAGCCCTATTTCTAAAGAAAAAAGGATGGCTATTTCTAAGTCTGGTAGTACAGGAAATTCTTTTAAAAAGCGAAAATTAATAAACAAATCTGTGCAGCAAGTTGAAAAATCACAATCATCTGTACCGAAAAATGCATTTAGAATAAGCCCTATTTCAAAAGAAAGGAAGACTGTTTCAAAGTCTGGTAGTACTGCTAAATTTCATGTTGTTAATTTAAAAAAATCTAAAGAACAATTAAAAAATGTTTCTTCTACTGCAGTTACTTTTAGAAATAAGATGTTGAATAGAAATCCACGATGTTCAAGTACTTGCTATATAACGTACCTTCAGAAACTAAAAGCAGCTAAGAAAGATAAATAAAATCATTTCCATCAACAAAATATTATTTTAATTAATAGTTTAAAATATAATAATTGTTCATTTTGCACATTTTTACGCTTTTTTTCTTTGGATAAAATTTATTGCTTTTAATATGAACATTATCATAATAGTAATATTACATGTTTTAGAGAAATACATAATTCCATGTTTTAGACATACATCATAGAATACATGATTCTACTTCAGTTATTTTGTTTTATATCCCGACAATACAATAGAGTTTAGTTTTATTAAATAAATTGTAGATTTGTTCGCATATTTTCATTTTGTTCATTCTCAAATGTGCTCATTGTTATGTGTTATTTTGTATATTGCTACATTTAAAAAGTATATTGTATCATTATAATTATAATATTAAGTGTAATTCAATAAAAAATAAAAAAAAGATTGTTCCAATATTTTTTTTTCATCAAATAAACCAAAATATAAAATAAAAAATGAATAATAATTGTATATATATATACATACATACATACAATTATTATTTATATATATAACTGTAAATTTATTATTTATTAAAAAAGACTTCACTCTTCCACTTTTCCTCATAGATGTATGTAATTTTCTATTGCATTTTTTTTTTATAAATCGCTTGTAAAACTATTCAAAAATATGCTCCTAAAATTATAAGTCAAAATTCTAATTCGTTCAAAAGTTATAAGTAATTAATCTGTTAACCGGGTGGGACGTGTAAATACGTCAAACGTATTGTTTGAAAGTTAAAGGTACAAACCTTTGTACTTTATATATAAATAAACGAAAAAATATATATTTCATAATCTCTTAATTTTTTTTAAGCATAAAAAATAAATAAATAATAAAAAGAGCTACGTATTTAAAAAGGGAATTCCCCAGGATAATAGGTTAAGTGACCACGTGGTATGTAATACATACTGCTCAGTCAACAACAATGCGCGGGAATTGATATCTCTGTTACTTTTCGAGGAATATCTTTGAAAATATCAGTATATATTATCGAATATATTTGTAAAATGACCTCACGATATCAATAAATTATATAAATTCTTTATACATTAAAAAAATTCATGAAAATCGTTGTAAAAATGTCATCCAACAGGTGCCTCCCCTAAAATGTTACTATACTGTCTCTAGTTACTTATTTTTGAAGATATATCATGAATTATTATTTAACATATTATTTTTTTAAAAACAACTGCAGTAAAAGAAACAATTGTTAAACTTTTTTTTTTAATTTGCAATTTATATTTATATTTATCTTATAAGAAACAGAAATAATAAATCAAAGAAAAGTGATTGGTAGTTGTATTACGATCCTTGCATATTTTCGGCTTTCTGATTGGTTCTCACTTTTGTATGTATTCATTCCAAAGAAATGATTGGTCGAATAAATAGAAACAAACGAAGTAATACTAGAGGGAGCTACACGATTTTTCTACCAATCAGAATGAATTGTATTATTGTTGTGGGATGTTTGAAATAAAGCAAAAACCGTTTGATGCTACAGTTAAAAGACGTTTTACGAAGAGAGAAGAAATATCAAGACTGTTTACCCGCTTAAAACTCGCATGAATTTGCTTCGTAGATTTCTAACAATAAGCAATAATTCTTATTTAGTGAAAAAAAGATAGATATGATATAGAAGTAAATATTATATTTAACAAAGGTAATTGTTTAGTTAATAACACAAATAATTTGAATTTTGTGTGCTTACAATTTGTATTAGGAAATGATATTGATTCTTTGTGTTTCCATTTCTATATTTTTATTTTATTTCAAACATATTAATGGCCTTTTCATTCATTAAATTAATTTTATATCCTATATATATATATTTTGGGGGGAATTAAAGCATATGATATAAATGTTTAATAAAAACATGATATATATATATATATATATATATATATATATATATATTTTTATTTGTGTAGATGAATAGTGCATTAGATACAATAGGACTATCTGACAAAAATCATACACGTGAAGAAATGTCGTATTTATTTGGTAGAGATCCTAGTATTTTAGCATACGGACAGAGACCATGTCCATCTCAAGAGACAAAGAAAAATTTATTTTCTGAATATGAAATAGAAGAATCAAGTTCAGCAGAAAACACACAATCCTCAATTCCTGATTTGCAGGCTTTAAAAACACTTAAAGTTTATTTACGTTTAAAGCCATTTCCAAGAAAAATTAAATTATTACCCGAACAAGAAGACGCTTATAAAATAATTAATTCAACTACTTTGGTAACTAAGTTGCCTTATTTAGAAAGTAACAGTAGTTTTGCAAGAGCTAAAAATAGTGATATAGCATGTAGAACTTATACATTTACTCAAACATTTGGACCAGAAACAACGCAATTACAATTATTTGATCAAGTGATTAAACAACAAATGATAGATTTCTTAGCGGGACAAAGCTGCAATGTGATGACTTATGGTAAGCCATAAATATTTCAAATTCTTATTTGCATTTTTGTACAAAATATTTTATCTTAACAACAAAATCATGTTTCTATAGGTACAACTAATTCTGGAAAGTCACATACATTGCAAGGATCAATCACATCACCTGGGATCATACCACGTGCCTTAGAATTTGTATTTTCTATTATTACACCAAAATCTATACCTTCTTTTAAACCTGTATACCATAGCGATGCAATATTTCTTAATTCTCTTGAACGAGCTCAAGAATTAGAAGCTAAAACTAAATTGTTAAGTTTCAGTTCGGTAGATAAAAATCAATATATTAATACTTATAAACAAATGCAAAAGATATTACAAGAAGAATCACCATTGAGAACTAGCGAATGCACAGATGCTCATTATTCAGTATGGGTATCTTTTGCTGAGATATATAATGAAACTATATATGATCTTTTAACTGTTGATTGTCAAAAAAAGAAAGTACCATTAAAATTGGCAACTGATAATCATGGTAGAGCATTCATCAAAGGTTTAAATTCTGTTTATGTTAATTCTGGTGCTGAAGCCTATCAAGTTTTAATGGCTGGCCAATATAATTTAAAAGTTGCTGCAACAGCTTTAAATGCAAGAAGCTCTAGATCTCATTGCATATTTACTATCAAATTATTAAAGTATTATTCTGACAATCTATCTGATTCAGTAGGTTTAAGCACGTATGTATTTTAACATTTTATACTTGATTGAATTTGAATATGAAATTATTCGTCATGAAGGTTTTTCTTATTTTTCTTTTTTTTTTCTTTCTTTCTCAAACAGATTTTCCTTTTGTGATTTGGCTGGTTCTGAACGTTTGAAAAAGACATTGAATATTGGTGATAGATTAAAAGAAGCTCAAAATATTAATACAAGTCTGTTGGTCTTTGGGAAATGTTTAAAGTCAATTTACGATTCTCAATTATCAAAATTAAAAAGTGAACCTGTCATTGGACCATTCAGGGAATCCAAGTTAACAAGATTATATCAAAGAGCATTATCAGGGAGAGAACATATTGCATTAATTGTTAATGTCAATCCTTTGCCAAATCTTTATGTAGAGACGCAAAATGTATTGAATTTTGCAGCAATTGCTAAGAAAATTGTCATAGAACCTAAAGTCAAAGAAAAAAGAAAGGTTCATTCAAGATTTTCTAAATTGGTTCATAAAAGTATACGAACTGTAACTAATTGGGACGCTGTAACTTTGGAAAGTACAGGTAACAATATAATATGTATTATTTTTAACTAAATCATTTGTTTATGTTGGATAGATACCATTTGATTTTTAATAGATTGGTTAAATGCAGATGCAGATACTGAGATAGAGACGGATGACATTAAGTTTATTTCTTCTGAGGAATATGAAAATTTATTATTAACAAATCAACAATTAAGAAAGGAGATTACGAATTTAAAAAATATGGCATTAACTCGTGACTTTGAAATTCGACAGGAAATGGTGGACACTTATACTGCCATCATAAAGAAACTTGAAAACGATTGGAAGTATGTATTCATAGTTGTTGAGCGGGTCAACAACTTGCTGACAATTTTAATATATTTATAATAATTTATAGGGCTCGTATAAGAGATGTTGAAGAACAACAAGAAGATACATTGCAGTGGTCAATTAAACAAGTTGAAGAATTTTATAAACAAAAGATTAAGTTGAATAGTCGAAAAAGGGCACGATCTGTGGAATATGATGATGATGATGATGATGATAATGATGATGATATTAATAGAAATTCGAAAGATATTAAAGAATTGGAATGTGAAATATCTCGTTTAAATACTAAATTAGGATCTATGCAAAATACTATTCAAGAATTGAAAAAACATAATCAAAATTTGAACGTAGACAAACATAAAGTTGAATTTGAATTGAGCTTAGCTAAGGAAGAATTAAAATATACCAAATCTTTATTGGATGCTGCTCAAAAAGATTTATGTAACGATGAAGAGACAGAACATTTTATAGAAGAGATTAAATTACAATTGTCTGCTAAAGAAAATCATGTTAAGGTAATTATTTTGACTGTAACATTTTGTAGTAGTCATAATTAAAAAAAAAAAAAAAAAAAGTAATTACATCGATTGATTGATTGATTTATAATATTTTAGAAACTTAAAGAATTTTTGAACGAAGCAAAAGAGGAATATATTGTTATTACAAATGATGCTCGAGAGAAAGAAAATCAAATTAAAGAACAAGANAAAAAAAAAAAAAAAAAAGTAATTACATCGATTGATTGATTGATTTATAATATTTTAGAAACTTAAAGAATTTTTGAACGAAGCAAAAGAGGAATATATTGTTATTACAAATGATGCTCGAGAGAAAGAAAATCAAATTAAAGAACAAGAAGAAATAATAATAGAATATGAAGATAAGATGGACGATATGCAAGAACAAATTGATCGTACTAATTATTGTCTATCAGAACAAGCTAAAACGATTGAAAAATTAGAAGAGAATAATCAAACGATGGCTGATAGAATAATTGAATTGGAAAATATGTTGGAATTGATGAACGTTGAAAACAATGAAGATATTTCTTGCAAATTGGAAGTATGTCGTTTATATATTAGGGCTGGTTCGGAAAGTCGTTTTTCATTTTTCTTTTGTAAAAATGATGATTAAACTTAAAGCTTTCAAGTGATCATAAATAAGTTGAATTTGATCAATTTAATTTGTCATTGATCTCATGTGTTATTATTTGTCGATTTGCATCAATTAATGCCATTTATTGCTTCAGCAAAAAAAAAACGAAACGACTTTGTGAACAACCACTTAAATATATTTCTTTTTAATTTATAAGAACTTTTGAAATGTTTTATCACAATTATTTTCATATTTTCTATATCTTTTCTTTTGTGAAGACTTTAAATCAGTCAGAGGAAAATAAAAGAAGCAATTTTTCTGCGGATGTAATTGTAAAAACAGAATTGTGTGAGGAAGATGTAATACAATCGAAAGATAAATTGACTAATTTGGATACAAATGAAGAAATATTTGAAGAAAAAATAATAATTGGTATGTGAGATTATTTGATTATAAAATATATATATATAATTTAGCTTTTAAAATACAAATATCTGAATATAAAATGAATCTTACAGAATCCGAAGAAAAATTAACATCGTCGAATTGTGATGAAGAAGAATCAACATCGAAGGAAGATAAAAGTTGTCAAACTATTACATTACTCACACAAGAAGTCATTTTACAAACTAGTATTTTAGAAAATGATGTGAAAAATATATCCATTCAAACAATTGATGATGTGAATTATGAAACAAGGGAAAAGGAATATAAAGAATTACAAATGAAATTTAACGAAATAGAAACTGAATACAAAGAGGTACATCTGTTGTAAATATTAACGTAAATGTGTGATATTTTTATCTTTCATTTAAAAAAAAAAAAAAAAACAATTTATCATTCGTTATTATTTATCTTTTTAAAGAAATTAGGAAACGATCTTCTAGTTATAGAAGAATTGCAAGAGAAGATTTCTAAAATGGATATTGATTTAAGTGCAAAGCAAAAGGAAAAAACAGCACTTGAGGCATTGGTAGAAGAAAATGTGAAACAACAGGAAATTTTGCAAAAAAAGTTAGTTGAGTCGAATAAAAAAGAAAAAGAGAAGGATGATGAAATATTAGCTATTCAAAAAGGTTTGTGATTTTGTTGATGTTATTAAAAAAAAAAAACAAACATTTTGAAATATGTATCTTAAATATAAAGTATATTTTTTGTTAATAATAATAAATTGTGTAATAATGTTTTCTTTTTTTTTTAAATAAAATGTTGTTAGTCTAGTATTTGCATATGTTTTCTAAATATTGTATTCTCAATGTATACATCGGAAAATTGCAATTATTTATATTTTTGAATAAACATTCTCCCATGAATGTGGAGTTAATTGATTTTTTTATTTTTTGGTTAGACACGACATTCAAATTGTGTTAAAAATGAAAAATATATATATTATATATTATATTATTATTATTTTTTAAATATATATAATTATATAAACGTATTTTTAACAGAATTGAAACGAGTGATACAATTAAAAGATGACGAAGAAAAATCAATGGAAAAAGAATTGAAGAGTACATTGAAAATTTTGGATGATACCAAATTAGAATTGTCCTGTAAACAAAGGGATTTGAATATTTTAGAATCACGTATGGGTTCTTTAGAAAAAGTCATGAAAGTATTAGAAAGTGTTAAAAAGGAAAGAGACGAACAATATACCGAAATAAATCAATTGCAAAAATATAATGATATGTTCAGACGAGATTTGGCAAATAAGGAATATGAAATGAGAGAATTTCAAAAGAACAGGGATGAAACTGTGGAGAAATATGAGGATATGGTTAAATCGTTACAAGATGAAATGGAAAAACATAAACGCGAAGTTGTATTTTTTCCTTTTTTTCTTTTTTTTTTTATATATATTTTGAAATTAATTTGTTATAATAGTATTTTTTACTAATCAATGTATCATTTACAGATTGCGACATTTCAAAAGATGTTATTTAGACAAACAACTCCAACATCGAGTAAGGATGAAATTAAAAAATTACAAACTCGTATTGATTCATTACAAAAAATGGTTCGTATTATTATTATTTGTTGTATAATATATGATGTTTTTCACGAAACAAAGAAACAATTGTTACTATAATTAATCTCCATTTTCTATGTAGGTACAAAATAATAGTGAATCGAAAAAATCAAAAGCTAATGAAGAAAGCAATGCGGAAAGTGAAACAATGACAGTTGAATATTCTACAAAAAGGAGAGGTAGACCTCCGATGAATGAAAATTTACGAAAAGAAACTCCGGTAACAGCTCAATCCGAAGTGATTGATTTATCTGGTTCAGAATCTGGGTGAGTGTTGATTATTTTAATGACGACACATTGTGTCAATGTCAAATGATATGATACACATTTGTAAATTATTATTAACATTTTCTTTTTTTTTTGTTTTTTGTAGTAAACATTATGCAAAACCTGAACCACCGAGTAGTGAGAAGCCTGAAAGGAAACGTGCCACACGTAAAAAGAAATTGTTCGTAATGAATGACGAATCAATGCAAGATATTGAACCTTTGGAAATTGTGAGTAATAGTTTTGAGTGATTATTAAGTGATTTAATTTTGTTATTTTTTGTTGTCTTTTTTTTTGTTTTTTTGTAGAAATCTACTCCATCCGTACCAACTCGTAGTTTAAGAAGTAGAAGAAAGTAAGTTTTTTGGGTAATGTACATAATGAAATATTTGTAAAACCAATGGATTTTTCAATAATCTTTTTAAAACTGAACAATTTTTTAGTAAGTATTATTAATTTACTCCAATTTTTTTTTTCTCTTGTGCTAATTATAATTCACTTAATTAAAATAAGAAGAAGAAGAAGAAGAAGAAGAAGAAGAATATACACATGAATTGTAAATATTGTATATAGATAATACCAAAGTATTCATATAATTACTATTTTTTTTATTATCAAACTTTTTAAATATAATAGACGCATATTTTTTTATATTGAAATATATAATTGTAGTATAATATACTATTACATTAATCCTTAAAGTGCACAATTTGGTGTTTGATACCCCAACAAATTGTTGATCTCTCGAAGACGATACTGAATTCGAAAAAATGGGTTACTTGTCGTTAATTCAGATCTAGTGTTAATTCAAATGGATATATAAAACCTATTCTATTTTGAAAAAGATGTATCAAAGTACTTTGAACAAAATTGCGAGGTTTAAATATATTAAATAGCGACTTCAGGAGACACGTTCAAACACATTGGGGTGTCAAACACTTACAGTACACTTAAACGTAATTTTTACCAATTGTGCACTTTAAGGGTTAATACCCATGATATTTTTCAATAATAATATTAATAAATTAGCATTGTTTAAACATTTTATTTTTTATACTACTACTACTACTACTATAAGAATTTATCTATATACACATATTTGTAATTTCACAAAAAAAGACAAAGTCAAACAAATAAAATAAAATGGGGACAAATTTTCTGACACATACTTAAAGAAAAAAAAAAATAAAATTGTGCCAAAAAAAATGTTTGTTTTTTTATCCATTAATATTATTGTAGACATTAAAAAAAATGTTTACAAAATGATTGAATAATGTCTAGATTTAATTAAGTCACATTATAAACAACTTTAGAATAATAAATCCTTCATT
>NW_015149151.1:46227-70526 GCF_001465965.1 Polistes dominula
TTTTTTTGGGGGGGGGGATCTTTTCTCTCTCATTCATTATTTATAATTATAATTATTAATACACTTTAATGGCCGCTCAATACCAACATGTGTGTCCATAGTTGGAACACACACAAACACACACACACAATTTTTGCTAACAATTGACACAATTCTATATTAGTGGTGTTAGTTTGATTTATTTTCACAAAAATGTTCATCCTCATTCATCGTTTTATTACGTATATATTTATTATGTCGGATTATAATATTAAAAAAAAAAAAAAAAAAGAAAGTTTGATTAACAAATTTAATAAATAATTGAATGATTTCAATTGAATGCCCAATATGGCGTTCTATTGAATGCCCAATATGGCGTTCAATTGAACGCCATATTTGTTTTTCATATTAACTCATCATGTATTCCAATTTTTTTTTTAACTTTTTTCTTCATTATATGTAAAATTTAATAAGAGATAACGTTCTTTTTCTTCTTTTTTTTTTATTTATTTATATAAATAACAAAACTAATTTAATAATAACATAAAATAAAATAAAATAAAATGAATTGTTTCGTCGTCGTCGTCGTCGTCTTCATCTTGTTCGAGGATCACAAATGGGGGCGGTTTTTTGGTTTGAAATGTGTTGTCGTCGTTTAGGATGAAATTAAATCAATTTATAAAATAAAAGAGAAATTTTGTTACTCTCTCTCTCTCTCTCTCACACACATAAAATAAAATAAAATGAATTGTTTCGTCGTCGTCGTCGTCGTCTTCATCTTGTTCGAGGATCACAAATGGGGGCGGTTTTTTGGTTTGAAATGNTTTTTGGTTTGAAATGTGTTGTCGTCGTTTAGGATGAAATTAAATCAATTTATAAAATAAAAGAGAAATTTTGTTACTCTCTCTCTCTCTCTCTCTCACACACATACACACATATACAATTTAACTTTTACAATTTGTAAATAGTCATCACATGCTCACAATCAGTCTCTCTTTCTTTCTTTCTTTTTTATTTTTGTTTCTCTGTTCATTCTCTCTGTTTGAACTTTGAGATTACAAATCAAATCTAATAATATAAACAATATAATAAATGTTAATAACAATTTGTGGCGACGTTATCGATTAATTCAAATTTTTTTTGGAATATATGTTTCCTCTTTTTTTTTTTTTTTATAATAAAATATGGAATAGAAGATCGATTTCGAATCGTTTGAATAAATCGTTCACATATTTTGTAATCCCTTGATACAATTGCCATAATTGATACATTTGTATTATTATTATTATTATTATTATTATTATTAATGATAATATTATTAATATAATTATAATAACAATATAAACCTAACCCCTTTTTCATAATAATAACGCGTTTTAAATAAATTAGGTTAGAAAATAAATCACTGCTGATTATAAAAAGCCATCTATCGGCAAAATCCGCAATCATTTATTTGCCAACCTACTATTTTATTTAAATAGAAAAAACGATTGAAAAAAAAAAAAGGAAAATAATATATAGACAAACAATTATTTCAATTATTTCAATTATATCAATTATTTCTTCTTTTTTTTAAATATATATATATATAAAAAAACAAATATATATATATTTGATCAATAGCACACAAAGGAATCATCATCATCAACATCATCATCATCATGAGGATTTCAACCAGTAACAGAGAAAGTCTTCTCGTCGTCGTTGAGTATCTCGTCGATCTGCTTTACCCAGTCCTCCTTATCACCGATAACGTCGTTTATCAAGGCGTTGTTCTTATCCTGGCCACTCGAGACAAATTCGTAATCCTTCAGCTCGGCTTCCAATTCACGTTCCCAATCTTCTTCTGCGGAGAGAGTCACAAGGAGCGTTGGTAGCTGCTATTTTAGCCAATTGGGCTAATGGTTTTGTTGGACTTGTGTATGCATGTGTATGTATCTGTGTATTCTGGTATCGTATGACGTATATATACATGTAACATATATATATACGTGTCTCATTCAATTAAATGTTTCATTTTATTTGTTCATATTTTTTTGTTCATTTTATTTGTTCATTTTACGTAAGCGTAAAAAATTAATTGTTATTTTTTTTCTTACGCTTACGTGTAACATTTGTTTTGTTCTACCTCCATGTTATGTGTAAGTGTGTATGTGTATGTGTATGTGTGAGAGATTAAAAAGGAATAGAAAAGATACTAGGGTACGTGTGTGTTGATGATGTGTTTTTGTGTATGTGTAGTGTAGGTTTAGAGAAGAAGATATAAGGGTGGTTATGTGTGTATTTAAATGCGGGGTTTTATAAGATCAATAATAAAAACTTAAATTCACGATAAGGGAATGATGATGGTTGAAAACCATGAGAAATAATTGTGAAAGCAACAAAAAACAAAAAAATATGGGAGGATTTAATTTTTTTGTTATGAAATCACGCGAATATTCAGAAATTTGGGCTGACGATGTGTGATATTTATTTCCTTTTTTTTTTTTTTTTTTTTTTTNATAATTGTGAAAGCAACAAAAAACAAAAAAATATGGGAGGATTTAATTTTTTTGTTATGAAATCACGCGAATATTCAGAAATTTGGGCTGACGATTTTAAATGTTCTTTAACGTATACTCTTTTTATTTTATTTCATTTCATTTCATTTTGTTGTTGTTTTTTTAATTTATTTATCTGTTTATTTATTTATATTACGTTTTTGCCCTTTTCTTTTTTTATTTCCAATTTTCTCTTTTCCTATTTATTCAATTTTTATTATTCCTACCATCTTCCACTTCACGATTCGCGATAACTTGGAATGTATTTATTATTATTATTATTATTATTATTATTATTATTATTATTATTATTATTGGATATAAATAAATTTTGTGGTTGTTAACTTTTATGGGGAATGTAAAAATTCGATTTTATACGTTGAGCGCCACGTCAGTCATCTATGACTGACACGAGACTTTTCGTTTAGGCCATGTCAGTCACTTGTGACTGACATATTCAACTATTTTCAATACAAAGTAACCCCTGTGGCCTGACGGGAATGTCCCTAAGAATTCACGTGGCGTTCAACGTGCTTAAGAGATCAGAAATCACGAGTAGCATGAGCCTGTGTCAAACAATCGCTAATTTTTGTTAATTATTATTAATCTCGATAAATGTATAATACTTTTGTTCTTTTATCTTTTTGTTTTTGTTTTTATACAATATACACACAGTATTTATGTATACACATATATGTATATTGGTATACTAACTTCAACCTATAAACTTGTCGTATAACAATTTATAAATAAACAATTTAAATTGGATCAAATTGTAAATCTAAACCATTCTCGAATCCATCTGAGGACACACGAAAAATTTCATTAAAATCAGTCTAGCCGTTTAGGAGGATTTCGGGAACAAACACACGCACAGAAGAATTATATATATATATAAAGAATATTGGGATCTTTGACAGGGACGTGACGTGGCAATTCGACCTAACTATTCTAATTTTGAATTTAGCCATCAGATAGCGTATTCAAGTGCTAGAGATCCCAAAATATTTTTCTAAATCACTAATATCACTTATTAAAACTTATTAACTTTAAAATTGAAGGAATGGATACGAAAAACTCAGTCGATTAAATGATAATACTTGTATTATGTGGTTCTCAATTTCTATTCTTAGTTTTGTTAATAATAATAATAATAATAATAATAAAATGGTTGAGCTGGGGTTGTTGCCATTTTTTTGATTAACACCACCGTTAATGAAAATATTCACGACGACGATGATATAACACTAATAATACTATTAATAATAATAATTATAATATAAATGCAATTATAATAACGATGAACAACAACAAGAACAACAACAACAATAATAATTATTATTAATTATTAATACTTAATAGAAAATTGAGAATATTCTGTGTTTTTTTTTCTCTCACTTTTATCGATTCCAATTCACTTCTTTTGGTTTCTTTCAGCTTTTTTTTTGTTTTTTGTTTTTTTTAAGTTTCTTTTTCTTGTAATATGATGTGAGATGCAATTATGAATATCTCGTAATTAAGGTTTTTACTTAATTTAATTTTATACTTCCTTTTTCTTTTTTTTATCTTTTTTTTTTTTTTTTTTTTTTAGATAGACATCGAGTTCTAAACGTTTTCTTCGCCCACGTAGAAAAAATTCTCTCTCAAGTTCTTTAATCGTCAGTTATTGAATTATTTCTCTGTTCATTATTTTTATTATTACTCTTCTCGTTTATTAAGTTTGTAGAATAGTTTTTTTTCTTTTTTTTTTTTTTTTAATTACTTTTCTTTACTTCGTTCGTATTAAAAAAGAAGAAGAAGAAGAAGAAAACAGAAGAAAAAAAAGCTGATTCAATTTAACAAGTAATTAAAGCCAAGTGAAAGAAACGAGACGAAGATGCATTTTTGTTTGTTTGTTTTTTTTGTATTTTTGTGTTAATCTTTCAGTATTTTTCATTACTTCCATTTTAGTCTTTCATATTTTTCTTCTTTCTCTCTCTCTCTCTTTCTCTCTTTCTCTTCTAATCTCTCTTTCTGTCTTTCTATCTCTGTTTATCATTTTTCTTCTTTTAATTTCTTTCATTAATCAAATCTTTTAACTTTACATAACCAAACTAACCCCCCATAAAACGCGTATTGTCATTCAATGAATTTTTATTGTTTTTTTTTTCCTTTTTTTATTTAGTTTGAATCAACTTCCCTCCCTCTCTCTCTCTCTCTCTCTCTCTCATTATCTCATTTTCTCTCTTTGTCTCTCTTGTTATTATTATTTTTCCTTTTTTTTTAAATTATTATTTTAATATCTTATTAGGAAGGTAACCTAACCTGTAAACTTATAGAGGGCGCGACTAAAACGAATCCATTTTTTCTTTTTTAGGTCGCGACGTTATATTTCGTTTATTTATTCGTTATTAATTATTTTATTTTTTCTTATCTTTCTTATTTCTCTTTTCTTAAACATTTCTTTTCTTTCATTTGTATAATTTTAATTTGACCACCTACCCCCCGTCCCCCATTTTGTTTTCTTAAATTCACGCGGATTCCTGCACGTTTCTTTTTTCATCTTCTTCTTTTTTTTTTTTTTTAATGTACGATTTCTTTATTACATAGTCTCTGTTTTATTATTATTAATATTATTAATATTATTATTATTATTATTATCATTAATATTAATTTTATTATTATTGTTTATAATTATTAATATTATCATTATTATTTATATTATTATTTATATCATTATTAGTATTAGTATTAATTTTATTATTATTAATTATTATTATCATTATTATTATTATTATTATTATTAATATTATTATTATATTATTATTATTATTATTTCCCTTTATAATTTTGTGTCTTAATTATTTTTTTTCCCCTTACTGTACTTATTATTTCCTTTTTTTTTTTTTGTTTTGTTTTTGTTTTTCTCTTTTTGTTTTTGCACATTTGGAATTTTTTTTTTTTTTTAAACTTTTTTATACTTTTTTTCCCCATTTTTATTATTTAAAACGACGTTTTACAACACGGAGAGAATCGAGAAGAGACAAGATTTAAAATTAGATTTGAAGTGACAGACAGACAGACAGACAGACAGAGACAAACGGACAGGACATACAAGGACATTTAAGTCGAATATCTTTTGAGCTTTTTTTTGTTGCTTTGCTTTTGCTTTTGCTTTGCTTTGCTCTGCTTTACTTTGCTTTCTTTGTTTGTTAATTGATTATACTTCTTTTTTTTCCTTTTTTTTTTATTTTTTATATTCTTCTTCTTTCTTCTTTCTTCTTAATACCATTGCTTGTGTTTAAATTATTATTATTATTATTATTATTATTATTATTATTGTTTTTCTCTCATTCTTTCTCTTTCTTTTTGGATAATCTTTCTATTTCCTTTTTTTAGCACACCCTCTTTTTTTTTTTCTTCATATTGATTAAAATATTATTATTATTATTTTTTTTTTTAACCAACTAAATTCACCTAACCTCTCTTTCTTTCTTTCTTTCTTTCTTTCTTTTTATTTTTTTCTTTTATTTTGTTTAAATATCCAGTTTGTTAGCTTTGTTTTGTTTTCTTCTTCTTTTTGTTTAATTCTCTCTCTCTCTCTCTCTCTCTCTCTCTCTCTTATTTTTTTTTCTTTTACATAACCTCGTAAACATTATTAATTCTTATCTTCAACTGACTATGATTAATTATGACAATAATAATTTTATGACAATTTATAATACCAGTGACGAGACACGTTTAATAACAATAATTATAATAATAATATATTTATATATATATATTCCTAAACTTTCAATTAGTTTAAGAAAGTTAATTAATGAGATATTATTTTTTTGTTTTCTTAACACGACCGATACATGAAACTCGTAATGATAATGATAATGATAATGATAATGATAATGATGATGATGATGAATAATGATGATGAACTGTCGAACGATTTATGAGAATATATGAAACTAACCGAATTATTATTTATAATCATTTTTTTTTTTTTTTTTAAAGGAAACAAAAAGAAAAATATTGTTTAGGATTGTATCGGTGCGAATATTTACTAATCATTATTAACATTAATAATAATAAACCAATAATAATAATAATAATAATAATAATATTAATAAATAAATAAATAAATAAATGAAGAATACTGCGTGCGATGGTTTAATGAAAATGTAAATCAAAATAATTATTAATCAAAATTAATTAATTAACATTACAATTGAATTATAAAAAAAAAATTGTAAATCAAAAATTGGTAAATGGAAAAGAGAAATAATAATAATAATAATAATAACAATAACAATAATAATAATAATAAGAAAAGAAAAGGGTATTAGGCTTGTCGTATATTCTCTGAAGAATTGGGGTTAGGGGGTCGGTTTATAGAGGGCGTCTGGGGTGTGCTTTTTGGATAATGGCAATATGGGGTAAGTTCTCCTCTTCTTTTTAGGCTGTTGACAAAATAGAAATGAAAAGCGGTCGTTTAGTTGACAGGCGTCATAAATTTGGTTTGAAAAATATATAACGCAAGGCTTTTTTTTTTAACAATCAACGAGAAGAGAATTTTGTATAAATATAATAGATATATAAAAACACGCTTAATAAACAAACTACTTTTACGGGTATAATTCCTAATAATACGAGAGAGGAATTTCTAAAGCACAGATCAGCGGATTTTGCCACTCAATGTTACAAAATTGGGTAGCTTATTTGACCATTCAATTCTCAAATTACATCAATTCAATTGACTTTAGCAGTAAACTGACTGAAATAGGAAATACAGGAGAACGAACGCATTGTTGAAAAGTATTTTCCAAAATATAAAACCTATAAAGTTTTATTCAGTAAACTCTTAAGATAGTTTTACTTAGTTACTTTCATTTTTTAACACGTTGAGCGCCACCTATGCTATCAATGGCGGACATTAGACTTTCCGTTTGGGCCACGTCAGTCATCGGTGGCTGACAGCGTGTATAACATTATATGTATAAGCGGCCAGTGTGGCCTGATGGGGGACTTACTTGTAAATAAGAATGGCGCTGAACGTGTTAATTATTGAAATTTTTGAGGTTATGTACAAATAGTGTCATGTACACTAGTATTTTCATTTACTATTATTATTATAAGCAATGATATCATCCTTATAAAATTAAATTTTATTTGAAATTATTTTTGGATTTGTTGATATTGCTAATAAATTGATGTTCAAATAAGAAAATGGAGGGGACACAAAGTGGCAATCCGCTGGCACAGATATAGGAGGAAAAAGAAAAGAATAGGAAGATAAATGAAATAAAAATAAAAATTAAAAAAAAAAAGAAATAGGAAGAAGGTGGTTGGTAAAAGAAAGCTTTGGCTTTGCCATTTTGTACGAAAATTGCAGTTGAAGTAAATTGGTCTAAAAAGGAGGGACTAAAGGTTTTTGTTTTTTTTTCTTTATAGGAAGAAGTTCATTACAAACAAAGACTACGTTAAACGACATTTAATAAACGTCAGATAATTATAGAAAATTATAAATGACACACACACACACAGATAACATACATGTATATATATATATATATATATATATATATATATTAAATATATATGTATATATATATATGTTAGATCAAGTTTTAAAAGCTTTTCACGATGATTATTTTAATACTTCTTTCGTAATACTCACGAGGAAAAGTATTCTTGGACCGTGTCGAGGAATTAGAACCTATTCGATCTTTATCAACAAATTCTTTCCTTATTTTTTTTTTTTTCAATTAATTTATATTTAAAAATATATTTTTTATTTGTTTCAATCATTTTCTACTTTTTTTTTTCTTTTTTGTTTTTTTTTTTTTTTTAACACATTGAACGTCTGATTTCGTTTTTTTTTTTTATATTTTCATTTTACAATACTTGAGTACATTTTAACGTTGATATATATTTTAATTATAAGTGTAATTGTTTATTTTTTATTTTGCTTTTTGTTTCTACATTTGTTTATATAATTTCTAAAAAAAAAAGAATATAAATAAAATGTTTTTATGTAAAATCAGATGAACACTAATTTATTTGTAAATCAATTTACGTTTCTTTGTTAAACAAGGATGGTTCAATACCAACCATTGTTCAATGTGTTAATAATAATAATAATAATAATAATAGTAATGATAATAATAATATAAGGAAAGAATTAGTTTTTCAATTCGTTACTCGAAATCTCGTTGGTGGTCGTAACGCGATTTTAATTTTATTACTAATTTTATTTTCCTTATTTTTTTTCTTTTTTCTTCATCAAAAGACAATTAATAAATTAATCTTAGTTACTAAGATTAGTAACAACTAATAATTATTTAATTACTAAAAGTAGTATAATTTTTTAAATTAATTAATTAATTTAATTATTAAAATAAATTATATCAATAATTATATATTTATTATTATTAATATATTATATTAATATTAATAAATTTATATTTAAATTAAATTATATTAAAATTTATCATAATATTTATGAAATAAATTTTAATATAAATAATTATATAATTTTTATATTATTAATATTATATTATATTAATAAATATGAATTACTTGTATAATTTATTTTAATAATTAAATTGTTAAATTAATTAAATAATATAATATTATAAAGATATATATGTATATAAAAACATATATCATTATTGTTGGATAACAATATTAAATTTTTATTAAATTTAAATTAAATTTAATGTTGAATATTAATTAAAAATTCGTTTATTTGTAAAGTTTTGTTAATAAGAAAAAAAAAAAAAAAAAAAAAGAAATATTAAAAGAAAATGATTATTTCCGAAGACTTGTGTTAATTTTTGTTGTTACAAACGACGACCAACGATTAACAATCACTGACCTTTCGATGGTTGCATTCCCAATTTTTTCATGCCCTCTCGTACTTCCTCAAGGTCCGTATCCGTGACCCTCATACTATCGGAAACGAATTCGTGACCTGGTGAATCGGCCAAGGTGTTGTTATTTCCTGTCGTCACGTTGTTCCTCGTTTCTTGGCCAGCGGTCACTTGAACTGTTCGCAATACAACACTCACGGCTAAACTAGAAGGGCACTTTCTACTACTAGCATACTATTTATATATTTACTATTAATCAATTAATAATTATTAACTATATAGATAAATATTTAACTAGGATAACATAATACGTTCTAAACGGAACGTGCAAAACCTATTTATAATTTTGTTTAAACAAACTGTTCTTTTCTTCACGTCATTTTTCTCTCTTTTTTTTTTTTTGGTATAAAAGATACAAAGAAAAAATCATTAAATAACCAAATAACAAATGAAAAATGATTGCTCATTACTATTTTTTTAATTCATTTTTCATACGTTGTTTAATGTAAAAAAAAAAAAAACAAAAAAATGATAAAATTAATCGTTCGAAAGATTTCATCAATTTTCAGTCTCTTTTTTTTCCCTTTTTTTTTTAGGTCAAAATGGAAGTTCTAATCTATTTTTTTCATAAATCACAATTAACATAAACAAATAAATAAAATAAGAATAAAAAAAATCTTTACGATTTACGTGTGAGTGTCTTGTGTTCAAAACAACAACGAAATTATTAATTCATGCTGTATTTTAATCTACACTATAAGCCAAATATTATTGGGATTTCTGGCAGAGGGCGTGGCATAGCAATTCGACCTATCTATTTTAATTGTGAATTTAGCCACCAGATAGCGTATTCAAGTGCTAGAGATCCCAATATAAGAAAATTTCATTTAACAGATCTATGCTGCAGTTTATGCATTTAATTATTATTATTATTATTATTATTTGTTGTTTCGTTTAAAAAAAAAAAAATTAGCGTGAGGCACTCTTTAAAGCTTAATTAACAATTTGAAAAAATATGAAAAAACGTGCTTGACAATCATATCATTTATAATTATTCATGCAAAAATGATGAATAAAAAATACTTCAAATCTACGACGATAGAAACAATAAAATAATTATTAATATGTTTAAAACAATTTAATTTTAAATCGTCGTAGATTATTATTATTAATATTATAATTATTATACTCGAAGCAACAATAATATCTTTCAATAAAAATCTGATTAAATAATAAATAATTTTCTCTTGATACGAATTAAAGGTTTAATTAATTTCGAATAAATGAAATCCACGTGTTGTGTTTGTTTAAGTGCTTCGAGTAATTTGTTAGATTACAAAAAAAGAGAACTGAAATAAATTGATACAAAAAAAAAAAAAAAAAAAAAAGAAAAGAAAATGTTTAATGTTTGAAAGATAAAAATTACCTTGAGTATGATCGATGCTATCGGTAGTGCTGAGATTTTGATTAGGGTTTTCGCTTTGTTGTTGATTAGCCATCGCGTTAAGTTCATGGCTTTGTCGTAATAACGACACCCGGTAGAAATAATTACGCCAAAATTCGTCCTCCGATACGCTACCAATCAAAAGATAATATTAAAAACACACACATATATATAATTATATATTAATATTTTATTATTATTATTAATATTTATTATATCCCCGTGAGGGTGGCGGTGAAGAATACCCCCTCAGTAATCCCTGCTTGTCGTAAGAGGCGACTAAAAGGGCGACTTATATATATATATATATATATATATATATATATATATTATATAATATAAATATAATACATTATATAATATAATATATATATTATATAATATAATATATAATATATAATATATAATATATAATATATAATATATATTATTATATTATAATATTCTTATATTCTATAATATTATATTATATTATATACTATATTATATTATATACTATATTATATATAATAATATAATATTATATTATAATATATATTATATTATATATAATGTAAAAATACTTACACTTTCGGGACCAATTCGTATCTCATTTTTTCGAGGTTAGGATCCAGAGCAAGGGTGGCTCTTGCTACAGGCTGAATGGCTTCGAAATCCCAAGCGAATTCAACGTCGGGTGGTGGTGCTCTCGTGAAATTACGACGTTCCTTAAAATTTACACAAATAACGTCTTCTCTTATTCCTTCGTTAAGAAAAGTTTATATATATATATATATAAACAACGTTTAAAAGTAATACAAGCCATTATTTCGAAATATTTGTTCCGTCATTAAAACGTAACTCGTAACTTATAACTTGTAACTTGTAAATGAACGAGATAGTTGAGGAGTATTGTAATAAGACTTGTTTGTTTCTACTTTTGAGTTATTATCGAAGAAAACTTTTATTCAAAGAATTATAGTAATTATTTATATGTTTTGTGTATATATATATATATATATGTTAATATATACTGGGTGAGACATTGAGAATCTTTACAAATTTATTACAACAGTATTTAGGATTGAACAATATTTTTTTAAAGATTATTTTGAAACATTTGTAAAAATAAACCAATTGTATCGTATTTTTTAAACGTATCGTTGAAATAAGTATTTTAAAAATGTTTTCCATTTATTTTAACACACCCTGTATATATTTCGAGTTAAAATAGATCCCCCAGTATATATATACTACACTTTATACAACATTAATGTTGTCGCTTACGAGCTGTGCACATCAACGAGAAACTTTTCAGCCCCTTATGAAAGGCAACTCATTCATACATAAATGTAATAAAGAGAAGCCTTTTCTAAGGGCAGATAAAAAAGTTTTGCCTTTTACCGATAGATAACGTAGGAGTACGATACTATCGACTTGTACAAAATGTTGCCTATATTTAGGGGCAAACGTATCAGTATTCTAATTATTTTCTTTTTTTAAAACAATATAATTGTTATTAATGTTTCAAATAAACAATTGAGAAATGTTTAATAATAAAGTAAGAGAATACATAAGAAAACAGAATGAAAATAAATAAGAGAAAAATAGGAATGAGAAGAAAGTATAGGGTTCTTACAACACACCGAAATATAAAAATATTAATGGATTAATTGAAAATTGGGATTTAATTTGTCTTTGATAAAAAGTGGACGTTTTGAGATGTTTATTTAAAAATGAAAAATATTAGAAAATACTAACCGTAGATAGTGACAAACATTCTTCACGTAATACGTCCTCGTTTGGTGCCCCAACCCATGGTGCAACTGCTTCACCTTTTCCATTTTGTTTACTCGCGATGAAAGCTTCTTGTTCTTTATTGAGTTCAGCAATCAGTCTCTGAAATATAATTAATTAATAGTTTATATATATATATATAGTAATATATCTATATATTAGGTCAACCAGAAAGTTCAGTCCATTTTAAAAATAAAATGAAATAATAAATTATTTATAATTATAACAATTAATTAATTAAATTATTTTTGAACTCTTGTGAACATGGCGGCAATTTTTATTGGGATCTCTAGCACTTGAATACGCTATCTGGTGGCTAAATTCAAAATTACAGTAGATAGGTCGAATTGTTACGACGTCACGTGACATCTCTAACACTTGAATACGCTATCTGGTGGCTAAATTCAAAATTACAGTAGATAGGTCGAATTGCTACGTCACGTGGGATCTTCAGCACTTGAATACGCTATCTGGTGGCAAAATTCAAATTTACAGTAGATAGTTTGAATTGCTACGCCATGCCCCTGCCAGAGATTCCAATATTTCATTTTAAGAAATGGGGCCTTACCCCTAGTGACGAAAAATTGAACTAATGTTTGTTTGAACGGACTAATATATGAAAATGTAGATTTCGTTCAAAAGTACTTTACTAATTGTCTTGAAATTTTTATACAACGTTGCATTCGCATACAGCTAGGTTTTTATTACATTAATTTATTTATATAATAATTAATTAATTAAAAAAAAGCAAAGAAAAAGATACAGATAAGTCTAACGTCATCTGTTGGTCATAAATTTCGGTGAGGGGGCGACACATTTGAACATAACCTAACCTAACCTTTATCTATATAACAATTTTCATTTATTATTAGATTTTGATACAGTTTCGTAAATATTCAGTAAACTGAATGATTTGAAAAGGTAAAATATAGAAAATCTACGTGTAATTATTTAATTTCTATTTCAATTACAGCACACTTTGCTTTTCAAAAATGTTGTTAGTTAACAAAAATAAAAAAATCAGTTTGATTTTCAGTTTGTTGTTGATTTTATTATTATTATTTTTTATTATAATTTTTTGTTCATATCATATTAATTAATATTACGTTTTAAAATGTAAGATATTATGGTATATATAAATAATTAATTATTATTATGATTAATGTCTTGATCTTTTATAGAAGATTAGGTATTAAAGTTATCCTTAGAAAGATATAAAGAGATAAAAAAAAATATGAAAAGGGAAAACATGCTAAAGTAGTGTTGTAAAATGAGATGAAAAGCGAATAAGAGATAAGAAGATCGAGCAAGTTTATTCGTATTACGATGATTGAAATCAGGTCAACGAAGTTTTCGTTGAGTTTGCAGCAGGGAACTGTATTACCGAGAGTTATGAAGAGTTAGACTTCATTTTCAAGATACTTCATCTACTTCTTCTTCTTCTTCTTCTTCTTCTTTTTATTTTGCTTTTTCTTTTTTTTTTCTCACTCCTCTTTTACTATCTTTTCATCGTTTAAAGGTAAATCTTATTGTCTCAAAAGAAAGGTATGATAAAATTGTGTTTTGCATGTAAATTAAAGTACTCTCATTAATATTAGGTCTATCGTAAAATTCTGTTCGTTCAAACAAACATTAGTTCAATTTTTCGTCACTAGATGGTAAGGTTTCCCATTTCTTAAAATGGAATATAAAAATTGCGGCTACCATCATGTTGTGGGATGAGTTCAAAAAAGTAATTCAATTAATTAATTGTTCAAATTAGAAATAATTTATTATTTTATTGTATTTTAACTTTGTTAATTGATATTAAATATTATTTATTATATAAAAGAAGTAAAAATTTAAAGAATTTTAATTTTATTAATAAATAAAAATATTATTTTTTTTTTAATAATTAGTATAATAAAATTTGTATTAATTAGTATTACTTGAAAATCTTCAACTAGGTAGTTGAATTAAGATTTTAGCAATGAATTTCTAATTTGCTTTAATTAAATGGCGTTTGTAACAATAAGGGAATCAATTGATCGAATGTACTTTGATCCTAACTTAATCGTTCTTAAACTGTAAACCCTAAGGATTCCGTACGAATCCCAATTCATTTCAAAGGATTTGTTTCTAATTGAAAATTAATTACTTTCTTGTTATGTATAATTTACTTGTTTTATATTTAAATCGTTTTATTTACGTAATAATAATAATAATAATAATAAATATCAATATAAAATATATTATATAAGGTAAATTACACATTGAAAATTATATTCATAATTATATTTATATAAATTATATTAATATTATAATATACATTATAATATAAATATACTATAATATATAATATACATATATATATATTAACATATAATATAGTTATATATTAATATATATCGTATAATATATATTATATATATTATATATAATAAATTATATATAATATATAATAATATATTATAATTATAAATATAAATAATATAAATAAAATAAATATAAAATAATATAATAATAAATATAAAAAAATAAAAAAATAAAAAATNATATAATATATATAATTTAATATATTTATAATATTATATATATAATTAATATATTATTATATATTATTATAATATATGTATATTTATACATATATTACATACAATACATGTACATAAATATACATATATATATATATATATATATAATATAACAAATGAAGAGAATATAAAAAGAAAAATAATATTAACCACAATAAAGATTTTGTATCTGTGAAAATAAAACGATCAAAGGGATTGTACAATCGTTAAAAAAAAAAGGGTTGTGTTCCAATATTGCGGTCACGGTTGTTACGAGAAAACGTGCTTTGGAATTCGATCAATGTCGGCAGTCAAAGTCCCATTTGCCAAAGAGAATTACTACGAGAATTACTACTGGGTTTTGTCGCGAGAATAAGCTTTTAAGTAGAATTAAAAGAAATGGTTGAAGTTATATAAGGTGGAAGTAAAAGGAAATGTGGGTGAGGTAGTAAGGACTAAGGACTAAGGAAAGAAAATACTAAAAGAATGAAATGTTTAGCAGTAAGAACTTGATAGAACCTCATAGGACTAAAAAGGGTAGTCAACAACCTTTTAATTGGGTATGTTTAGATGTTGTTGAAAGTTACGTCATTACATCAAACCCACCATTTTTCAAATATATTTTATTTAAGAAATTAAATATAATATAAAAAGTGAATGAAGAATCAGAATCAGAATCAGAATTAATTGGTGATAAAGAAATAAAATGATCAAATGGAATAATAGAAAAAAAATGATTTAAATAAAAGAGAGAGAGAAAGAGAGATAGAAATAATAAAAAATAAAAAGATTCAAGAAAAGGAAAGGGAATAATAATAAATTATAATTAATTAATTATTAAAATAAAATATTACAAATTGATTAATAATAATGACTACTTAATTATAAAGAAATAAAATGATAAAAGGAAAAATAGTAATTGGTTTGAGATTCAGTGATGTTATTTCATTTTCTAATCTATTTTGTTTCAATTATAAAATATATATATAAAATCACATGAATTATATAACACCGTCTAGTTAATACGACTATTTAGATACCTAGATAATAACTAGATGATCCTAAGCTTAGATAAAGGAGAAGGGGGTTCGAGGATAATGCTAGCAATCTAACCTAAAACAAATAATCGCTTTCAGAACTAACTTCACACAGCTTCTTTAGTTTAAGCTTTTCAACTGTGAAGTTAGGTACAACACAGAACAAACAATTCTTAATAATACTAATAAAAAAAAAGAAACAGATAATTATTCATTATATTTTAAACGTATCTTATTTGATTATCTCAAAAGACGATACAATTTTGTAACTTTTCAATTAATATATTTGTTTTTTCACAATCTTTTACTTGAATTGATACCAGAACTAACTTCACACAGAGCTTTTCTTTAGGTTATGTTTGTAAACTGTAAAGTTAGGTCTAACACAGAACAAAACAGTTCCTAATAATAGTAATAAAAATAGAAAAAGATAATTATTCATTATATTTCAATATATCTTATTTAATTATCTCAAAAACCATTCACTTTTTTAACTCTTAAATTAATATATTTGTTTTCACAATCTTTTACTTGGATTGATACCAGAACTAACTTCACACAGAGCTTTTCTTTAGGTTATGTTTGTAAACTGTGAAGTTAGGTACAACACAGAACAAAACAGTTCCTAATTAATACTAATAAAAAAAGAAACAGATAATTATTCATTATATCTTAAACGTATCTTATTTGATTATCTCAAAAGACGATTCACTTTTTAAACTTTTAAATTAATATATTTGTTTTCACAATCTTTTACTTGGATTGATACTAGAACTAACTTCACACAGAGCTTTTCTTTAGGTTATGTTTGTAAACTGTGAAGTTAGGTCTAACACAGAACAAAACAGTTCCTAATAATAGTAATAAAAATAGAAAAAGATAATTATTCATTATATTTCAATATATCTTATTGAATTATCTCAAAAACCATTCACTTTTTAAACTCTTTTTTTTTTTTTTAATAATATTTTACTTGAATTGTTAATAAAAATTGTTCAAGATTTGTATAAGAGAGAGAATATAAGAAGAAGAAGAAAAAATGATGGTGATAAAGAAAAAGAGATTAATCAATGATGAGGAAAGAAAACGATAAAAGAAAAAATATAAAAAGAAAATGACAGAAAGAAGAAGAAGAAGAAGAAGAAGGGTGAGTGGGCGATCCATCCATCTCCCGTGGCTAATTACCCGCTTAATCGAAAGCACCCTCCAGTGTCTACCGAAGAAGAAGAAGAAGAAGGGTGAGTGAGATATCCATCCATCTCCCGTGGCTAATTACCCGCTTAATCGAAAGCACCCTCCAGTGTCTACCGCAGNAAGAAGATAAAAAGTCAATCGATAAGAAAGAAAAAAATAATAATAAAAAGAGAAAGAAAGAGAAAGAGAGAGAGGAAGAGATATTTTCCAAGGATCGTATCCGAATGAAGGTGGCCTATTGATCCATGAAGAGAGTGCCTAAGAGATGCTGGAGCTTCGTCCTTGACGTAATATCCGTCATTGCTTGGGAAAGAAAAGCTCCATTTACGATTTTCCTTTAACCCACCCTTTCTTCTTCTTCTTCTTCTTTTTTTTCTGTTTTTGCTTTCCTTTTCTTCCTTTTTATTTCTCTAAGGCAACCACCAAAGTACTTATACTTTACTTCTTCTTCTTCTTCTTCTTTTCGTTTCTTTCTATCTTCAAAAAAAAAATGTCTCATTCCTTCATTTAACTTAAAAAAAAAAAAAAAAATCATCCCCCTTGTCTCCAACCATTTTCTCAAATCTTTTCTCCAACAAATGTGTCATAGTTTTTTTTTCATCTCATTTGAATTTATTTCATTTTATTATTCATATATATTATATATTATATATGTGCCCATAATTATGAAAGTGGTTTAACCCAGAGGTCATCAAAATGGTGGTTCAAAAGATAAAATTTCCCTGGTCATCAGAAAAATGTGGAAATACACATACTCATCACGTTAAGTTACGTTTTAACCCTTAAAGCTTCGTCAGTTTGGTTATGTTGCCGGTCCCAAGCTCAGATGAAGGATGAGGATTGTGAAAGTATTAAGTTAGGTGAACCTAAGGTGAACCTAAAATAGGCTCACAGAATCTAACGACTCGCCTAGCGAATCGCGTTGAGGAACAGACAATTGTTGCCTATTTGGAAGAAAGAAGAAGAAGAAGATGTTTAACACTTCAAAAATCCTATTAGTGATTTGTGGGATTTAAATAATGAATTTACTGATCCGTCAAGTCAAAAAGTTTGGTGACCTTTGGTCTAACCTAAGTCTCCCTGTTAAGTTGATTTAACTCAGTAATTATCAAAGTGGACGCTAGTGTCCTCTGGTGGGTGTTGCAGCGATTCATGGGAAGTGGTTAGAAACATTTAATACATAATTTCCTCTATATATTAATTGTTATTAAAAACAATTAATTTACAAGGAGCACTAAGTAATATTTTTTTCTGAAAAGATGGCGCTACGATAAAACAAAGTTTGTTAAACACTACTGACCTAACCTATATATCTCTTGTTTCGAGATATTTCAAGAATTACATTTGAAAGTAATTTCATTGAGAAGAACAAACAAAATGAAGTATTATTTAAAAACCAAAAGTAAAACCAAATTATATTTAATATTAATTGATTATGAAATGAAATATCATATTTTTATTGGTTATGTATTAAAATATCGTTCAACATTATTATTACGTATATTAGTTAGAATACATTTGTTTCTAAAACTTTTGATTAAAACTAATTGTACGATAGGAGATAATAGAGAAATTTCGTATTCGTTGAAATAGGAAACTTAGGTTAGGGGAAATGGTTTAATCGATAGTCACGTAGAGAGAGTCACGATAAAATGCCACAAGTGATAGAAGATCATTTTGAACGGACAGAATAGTGATAGTAAATAGTAGTAGTAGTATGTTAGAATATAACGAGTAAAGTGTTACCATTTTGACTGGTACACACACACACACACACATATATATAATATAGAAGTAGAAGAACACACATATGAGACAACAGTAGTAGTATTTACCGTAAGTAAAAGCGTATAAGGAAATTAGGTTTCTCCTTTATAATCAGATCAAACTATGATACTACGTCTCTTCCATTATCATCAAACTTTATTAATTGTTGCAATGTTCTTCGATTTATTTTAACGTGATTTATTATCATTTAAATGAATTTAAATAAAATGCGTATAATATTTATTGATTATATTATTTCAAAATTTATTAATAATTAACATTTTTTTTTTTTTAATGCGTGATAAAACAGTCAAGTGATGCAAAATTGTTTTGGTCCGACATTGTAATAACAAGTGTTGTTCTACTTAACGTACAAAAATGCGATTACTATAATTACAATTAATTAAATAAAGTGCACATAAAATTCATTGATTATACCCCTTTCAAAATTAATTAATAATAAATTAACATTTTTGTATGTGTGTGTGATAAAACGAACGAGTGATGCAAAATAATTTTAGTCTGACAATGTAGTAATAAGTGTTGTTTTAATTACAGTAGAAAAACATCGTCATATATCAGACAACAGTAATACAATAATTTAATAAAATAAGAAGAAAAACTACTTAGTACAATTACATTAATTAAATAAAGTGTAGACAAAATTTAATCGAATATTTATTAATTAACAATTTATATTAATAGAAAGAAATTGTTAAAAGTAAAAGAATTGTTATATAATTATATATAATATATAGTGTGTCAATAAGTCAAAGAATTTGAAAGTATATATATATATACTTTACCTTATTAACACCAATTTATATTAATAAATATTTACTAACAAATATTAATAATTAATAATAAATAATAATCAATAATATTACGAAACAACCTTAGGGTACTGTTGAAATTTGATTTTATCTTTCTTTTTTAAATTCAAACTGTGGCTCAAATAATTCGCGATTAATAAAATAATATTGCAATTATAAATTAAGATATAAACTATCCTATCTTTCAAGTTGGATGAAACTGCACACATTGTGGACAAATTTTATTCAAATAGGTACAGCAGTTTAGGAGTCCATTGCGGACAAACAACGTGTGGTGTGACACGTAATTTATATATATTAAGAAAAGAAGATAAGAAGATAAGATATATACAACACTTACACACACACTCACACACACACAAGGGAATATGAATTTCGTTTATTACTTGTAATGTGTTGCATCTTAGTTAATGCGTTCGCGGCATGTTGGAGTATAGTTTCCATGATAAATATAAGACTTACCTACGACGAGCTTAACGAGAAAAGCCTTCTCCGTTTTATGGGGTATAGTTTATTGTTAAAGTTTCCCATCTAGAGACGCGTTATGGTTCTTTATTCTTTCATTTTTATTCTTTCTACTTTAGTTTCACGTTTTTGTTTGTCTTCTTCTTCTTCTTCTTCTTCTTTTTCTTCTTCTTCCTTCATTTTTCTTACAGTGTTGTGTGTCTTCTTTCAGATTTTTTTCCCCCCATGTTTTTTATCTTTCCACCATTTTCTTTTTGTTATTTCTTTTACTTGTGTACTTTTTATCAGACAGACATAAAAAAAATAATATGCAAACATTTTCATAATAAAGAAAAATTATATAAACAATTGATGAAATGAATAAATGAATTATAATTATAGTTATTGTTAGTAGTAAGAAATTGGTATTATTATTATTATTATTATTATTATTTATTTGAATCATGTTTGACGTTATTAAACAATGGAAACAAATTAATAATAATTAGCTGATCAATTTATCAAATTGACAGTAATAATATTCAATCTTTTTCTGTGACCTATGGTAATATCGTTTATAGTTCATTTCTGATTGTTATAATAAATTATTATATTTGATCATCCTGTAAATCAATGGTTTAATAATAGATGAAATGAAAATTGATTTATTTGTAGTGATTGATAAATTATAAACGTGCAGAAAGAAAACAAATATAACATTAATATAAAAATATCAATATATAAAAATAATATTAATTGTAATATTATTTATTAATTATAATATTATTTGTATATAATAATAATAATTTATATACAAATATATAAAATTAATATATAAATATCAATATAATTTAATAAAATATTCATTTAATTAATATAAATATTAAATTTATATATATATATTAATACAAATATTAATATAAAATATATAAAAACAAATTGTATATTAATTAAATATTAATATATTAATATTAAATTATTTATATATATATATATATATTAATAAATATAAAAAATATTAAAAATGAAACCACTTTTATGTATACTTTCAAATTTGCATTAAGTAGAACAACACTTATTACTGCATTGTCAGACCAAAATTATGTTCTATCACTTAATCGTTTTATCACACATTAAAAAAAAATGTTAATTTATAATTAATTTTGAAAGGGTATAATCAATGAATTTTATACACACTTTATTTAATTAATTGTAATTCTAGTAATCGCATTTTTTTTTACTTTCAGTAGAACAACACTTATTACTACATTGCCGGACTATAATAATTTTGTATCACTCGTTCGTTTTATCAAGCATTTAAAAAAAATGTTAATTATTAATGAATTTTGAAATAATTTAATCAATAAATATTATACGCATTTTATTTCATTAATTGTAATTATAGTAATAGTGTTTTTTCTACTTTAACAAATGACACAATTATTTCACATAAATGTTAAACTTGATTATAGAAAAATTCTGTTTCATTAAAATCACATTTTCTTTTCTTTGATTTACGTTATCTCTCATTTTTATCAGTTTTATTCTTTCACTGAGATATCATACATTCATATGTACATATATATATATATATATATGTATATGTGATAGCTCGAGGGGTAAGAATGATTCATTGACAAGACGTTGACTTTTATAATGGTGTATTAGATTTAATACAGAACGTATTCTCGTACGAGATCTAAAAAAAGAAAAAATATTCAACCAGAAATATGATTTTCAATATTAAATTGATTCAGAAATTCTACAATGGTTTGATCTCTTACTTTTGTATGTATATATGTATAAATGTGTGTATGTATATATATATACATATATGTTTCAATATTATCCTTTTTAAGCTTCTTTTAATATCGACGTTTCACAACCACACTTAATCAAGTAATACTTAAAATTTTTTTTTTACAACATCCAGACAGTTTAATGAGACGTCTGTTACAATTAATAATAATAATAATAATAATAATAAATTTAAGTTAAAATTCGTTGTTAATTTCTTATAGAAAATTCTGGGTTTAACTTCTAGGTTGAACCTGGGAGCAAAAATTGTCTTCATTTTCACACAAAAAAAAAAAAACAACACGAAATCACTTTCCAAACAACCCAATACATAATTGCATTGGAAGTTACTTATGACTCGATCTAATATATTTAAATAAATACAACATTTATTTCTAAAAAAAAGGGGGGACTCACATGAATGTTTACATTATTATACTAATCAATCATAATAAATCATATGAAATAATATAATTAACAAATACAAACTAAAAATTGCGTAAGTAAGTACGTGCGTGGTGGTGGTGGTGGTGAATTGGTCTTTCGTGTATATCGGTTGTGTAAAACAAAGTAGGCCAAACCTTGTCCTGACCTAGATGACAGTATGACGTCATCTGCAACCCACTCTTTGGTCGTCTTCCTCAAACCAGTAGAGAAAGATATTCTCTTGTGGAATACTTGTTTACTCTTGATGCAACGAATAAGTGTACAACATCAACGAACCAACGAACCAACTAACCAACCAACCAACCAACCAACCAAACCTAATAACACCACTAACCAAAGTATTCAAATTTTTCAACGTCATTTTTGTTGAAAATATGTCAAATATTTAAACATCATCTAATCTATGGTATTCTAAACATGCTTTGATCTATTTCTTTTTTTTTTTAAGGCCTCCTTTTTCCCCATTATAAATAATACATACATACATAAATACATATGTATATATATATATATATCGATTAAAAATGTTAAAGGGTGTGTAAAACAAAAAAGGACTCACTCTCGTGTTTTGTTTATTGATCAAAATTATTTCCAATTAACGTGGGCTCTCATCTAAATTTTTTTGTACTTTACAAAAGTCAGTTGTCCCTTAGAAAAAAAGAAAAGAAAAGAAAAGAAAGGAAACATCCCTTATAATCATCCCCTTTTTATCAATTTTTTTTCCCTGTTTCTTCCATCTATTTGATTCTAACTTCTTCTTCTTCTTCTTCTTCTTCTTCTTCCAAAGTTATCGAAAAAAAAAAAAAAATTCCTAACTAATTCGACCTTCTCCTTCTTCTCTCTTTCACCGCCCTTTTCTCCGACCTTCCATCCTCCTCCTCCTCCTTCTCCTCCTCTTTCTCCTCCCTTTTCTCCAGACACCCCGGTCGATATTACTCGCTGTTTGCACGGCCTCATTTTTACTCGTTCCCTTTCTCCTCTTTTCCCTTTACCTTCTACCATCCCTTTACTTTATTCCTTGCTCACCATTCCCCCTCTTTCACCTTCTTCTTCTTCTTCTTCTTCCTGTTATATTTTTTATTTTATTATATTTGATTTGATTTGATTTTTACCCCTCTTTAATTTCCGGTTCAATTTTATTATTCGCTAATATTATTTCGGAAAAAGTATTGGGATGATCGTCTGGCAAGGGGTGTGGCGTTAGCAAAATTCGACCTATCTACTCTATTTTTGAATTTAACCATCAGATAGCGTATTTAAGTGCTAAAGATCCCAATATTACGATCGTTTCTTTTTTCTTGTTTTCATTTTTTGTTTTGTTTCATTAATTAACCCTTGATTACCACACCTCCTTGGAGTAATACGCTTAAACGCTTAAGGTCTGGGTCCTTTGGACTCAGTGTGGTAAGCAAAGGTTCATTTTCATTTGTTGATTTAAAAAGTTGAGTATATTCGATTCATTTTTAAATATAATTCTTAATTTATACATTAATATAATTATTTTTATCGTATACAGATAATATATATTCAATTATTAATATTATATAATATTAATAATTATAAATATTATAATTATTATAATATAATTATTATAAATATTATAATTATTAATAAATATTATAATTATTAATATATATATATTAA
>NW_015149151.1:74148-85712 GCF_001465965.1 Polistes dominula
GAAAAAGGAAATGGACCGGACACAACAGTTGGAATCTTTCGTCACGTTCCACAAGGGAAATCAATATTAGCAACGAGTAAGCAAGCTTGCGCGCCAGTTATCCCTACCATCCTTCCTTCCTTTTGCACACACTTATATATACATATGTATATACATGTGTAAATATGTTATATACAATGTTTCCCATATAAGGGATATACACAATTCGTTAAACGAAAACAATACAAAACCAATTTCGATATTTGATAGATTTTACCCCTTGAGATTGAATCATCACCACCATTACTTATGTAACAAATTGATGAAATACAATGTGAAAAATAAAAGAAATCAAGAATGAATAGTGAATGAGATAAATCAACACAAATGTTGAATTAATTCACGTTTGTCAAATATCGGAAGATTATTCATAGTATATACAGGGTGTCTCATATAAACAGCGGTCGTACGTAAAACTTTTTCATCTCATGGACCAGTTAATTCATAATTTAAGTCCTGCAGACTACTAATAGTATTTTTTAAATGTTTAATATATTTATATAACAAATTATGATCTAAAAATAGAGAAAGTGTACCTAGTTAACAAAATAAAACTATTAATTGTAACCAAATTATGAAAGCTATGTATTGTTATGAATTAAATTATGTTTCAATGCATCTTAAAACATAAGTTAACTTGATAAGTGAGTATATTCGTGACTGAAATCGTATTAATGTAGGCTGTAATATTGTAAGATCAAAAATACAGGGTGTCATTTACAAAAATAAAGGTTCCCTTAAAAACAATTTTTCAAACTTTTTGTTTATTGCAATGTATAGTCAATCAAAAACAGATCAACTTTTGTTTAAAATATTCTTTTGTCAGATTATCGTAGGTACTTCAAAAATCATGAATACTGTTATATGGGACACCCTGTATATAAATAAACATATGTATAAATTCATTTGTTAGTTTATTCACGCGTTAGGAAATAATATTTGCTTTGTAAACCATTTGGTTATGGTTTGTATAGATGATGATTACCGAACGTGAGCGAAAACGAGCCAAAAATATTGAATTATGTGTTTGTGTGTGTTTGTTGGGTAGGTATACGTGTTTTATTTTTATTTTTTGTTTTGTTTAAGAAGAAAATCATTAGGGGATTAATAATAGATTAAATTTCAATTTCCATGTTTGTGGGGAAATGTGTTTGTTGTAATTGATATATTCTATGGGGAGTACGAAATGATTTTCGTTAGAATACGTAAACCATAATTATTAATAATTTATTATATATATAATAATAATATTATTAATATATAATATATTTATAATATTATTATTAATATATTTTATATTATATTATATTAATAATAATTATGTATATATTATTATTATAATAAATATANNATATAATATTATTATATTGTTATATATTAATAATTATAATATTATATAATTATTATAATAATATATAATATAATATTATTATATATATATATTATATAATATTATATTTATAATAATACAATATAATAGCATATAATATATAATATTAAAAAATGGATAATAAAAGAAAATTTACCCTTCCCGGGATTCGAACCCTAACCAATTCGACTTCTAATGACACAGAACGCCGAACCATTGTCGCTACGCTAAAATCATTAATGCAATTTATTTATTATATATTTAACATAGGTGTGCTTGTGATTTTATATTATATTATAAAGTATGTATTTGTGTGTATATATATATATATATATATATATATATATATATATATATATATACGTGAGTGTATATTTGTCTTATACAAATTTGAAAAAGAAAAAAAGTTGGTTTTTATTTTTATGACGATATATCTCGCGATAAAATTTATTATTACTAATACATTTATTCATGATCTGTAAAATACTGTATAACCTTTTTTTTTCTCTCTCTCTTCCTAAAACTATTTTTCATCTAGAAGAAATGAAAATCTAACCGGACGTAAAAAAAAAATGAAAAAAAAAAAAAAACAAAGTTGTTTTAAATCATCTTTGCGTGAGTATTATCGGCCTGTTTGAGTCACTCTTTTATATTATGGCTCGCCTTGAGAAATGCACTTGAACAACTAACGGCCCTACGAAGGTCAAGGTTCGAGATATCGATTAGTCACGGACCGTCTCGTCGCAGGGCTCCGTTCTACCATGAAAATAAAAAACAAAATAAAAAAAAAATAAAGAAAAAGAGAGAGAGAGAGAGAGAGAGAGAGAGTAAGAAAGTGAGTGAGTTGATAATTGTGTTGAACAATTCTAACCTACACGCGTATCAAAATTACAAATACCAATTACATTTACACGTTTTAAGAAATTGATCGTTAAACAAAATTTATTAATGTATTTTTTCGTATAATTAACAATAAAATTAAATATAAATTGTAATTATTTAACATAAAGTGCAATTTTATTTGTATAATTTACTAGCTGTGCATTGGAACGTGTTATTATGGCTCATGTGAGTCATTTAGGTTATGTTCAAACGTTTCGCGCATTCACTGAAATCTATGATCAACAGATGGCGCTGGACTTATCTGTATCTTTTTCGTTTGAATTACATAATTATTTTATAAATAAATTAATGTAACAAAAACCTCGTTGTATGCGAATGCAACGTTGTGTTAGAATTTCAAGACAATCTAGGCAAAGTTCTTTTGAAGATTGCCGATTAGATACAAACAAAATCTACATTTTTATATTTATAGATTTAAAATAATTTTTTTTAGATCTCACTGATAAATCAACGAATGAATAATTAATTGAATAAATAAAAAATAAAATAAAATAAAATAAAAAATATAATTATAACATCAAATAACTCACGTGACTTTATTAAAAGAATACGAATGATTGATGTGATGATCATAAAGTGTTAATAAGTAGCTCATAATGATTATAAAACTTCTTTTATAAGAATTTCAAATACACACACACACACATATATGTATTCACACATTTAACCATTTCGTATTACAACAGAACGATTGAGGAAACTTTGCAAATTGATTTACTCCGGGTTGATTGCATTTAAGTGCCTATGCAAAACGTGTATGTGCGTTTGTTACCAACTCAATCATACTCAGACTCGCCCACACATACACTCTCACTATCTTTGAGTGGTCGTATATGTACGTGTGTTGAACTAGAGCCTAAATTCAATATAGTTGTTACCTAGACCCGTAACCAATGTACGCCGACAAATTGGTATCTCCCAAAATGATTATGTAACGAAAATCATATGTCAGTGATTGTGATAGTAGTGATAGTAGTGATAGTAGTAGTAGTAGTAGTAGTAATGGTAGTAATGGTAGTAGTGATAGTGATGCTTTGAACTCTGTTTTTGAACATCTACCACATCTATTTGTACATTAATTGACGTATTATGTACTACGACTATGAAACATGATTTGTGTGCGAAACCGATTGATCCCTGTGTACAGGTTCTAAACAAAGACACAAATTTGTTGGAAGAATACAAACAAGATTTTTATGGGATATATACTTTTGCAAAGATAAATGTTCATGTATATGTATATTCTAAGATAATTGATGAATTATTTGTGGTTATTTGAATTTGAAACCTTTGAAACCCCACTCGAGGACTCCACTACAAAGATAGAAAAAAATTAAAGCAAATTTAATTTAATTTACAACATATCAATTAAGAGACTATTCTTTTTATTTATTTAGAATATAATATATAATATATAATATAATAATATAATATATAATATTATAATATAATAATATAATAATATATAATATAATAAATATAATAATAAATAAATAAATATATATATATATATATATAATTTTATATTTTATATAATATAATAATATAATTAATAAATAAATATATATATATATGTATATTTATATAAAATTTAGTTTCTTCAATTTTATCTTCAATTTTTAATTATTATCTTATTCCAACAAGTGGAATAACCATACGATAAAAGAAACATTCAAGTGATAATCGTCGAAAATGTTCAGACAACACCAGTTTCTCTCTCTTTTTGTCGATGTCCGATGTTTTGCTTGCTCACAAAATTCAACTCGCGTATTACCAAACATACAAACATACATTCATATACATATATACATGTGTGTATCTCTCTACTTACACATATCGTGTCTCTTTTCTATTTTACACGCTTGCGCGAGCGCGCGTGTCCATGTATTTCTTTCTCTCTCTTTCTTTCTCTTTTTCTCTTTTTCTCTCTTTCTAACTCAGATATTACGCCTCGTGCATACAACCGAAGAATAGGGGCAGTTCGTATTGATCCAACCACCACCCCCGGGTTTATTTGAGATCCAACTACGCTAACACACCCAACTCGTACCGTTACTACCACCCCCTCAACCCCCTCAACCTTCTCAACCCACCTTCTCCTCCTCGACTTTCTACTACTCTTCGTCAGCACTATTTCTACATCGACTTTTGGAAAAAAAAAAAAAAAAGATAAAAAAAGACAAGAAAAAAAGAATAAAAAATCTTCTAATGATAAGTTTACGTACGATTTGTTTCATACCAATACTCCTACAATTTTTCTATTGTCTTTTTTTTTTTTTTAATTCTTTTTATTCGATATTTTAGTAAGTATACGAAAGTGTAAACATTTTTAGGCATGTAAATAAAATTGATTAACATGTAAAAATAAATTGGTCAAATGATAAAAATAAATTCGTTATGCGAACTGTTAAGCTGTTTCAACTGAAAAGATCGTTTTCACAAAAACGAAAGTTAATTCCACAGAAGTTAAGGATTACTATAGGAATATAGGATTATAGGAAGAACGATGTATGTGTATGTGGATGATTGGCTTAGGTACATTGATTCACGAGGACCCGTAAAATCTGATACCTTAGTATAAGCTTTAGGATAAAATCGAACATCGAACGGGTTTGTGATAACCTACATTTCGAGATTTATTGTAACTTTTTCAAAATATCATAAATTAACTTTATACGAACCTTTATAAAAAAAAAAAAAGAATATCAAATAAAAAAATATATATTTATTTTTATTTATTTATTTATTCCAGGTATACCCCTTTAGGGTGTTTACCACGAAGGCCTCCCCTACATGTTCGTTCCCCTTGACAATATACTTCATTCTAATTATGCCCTAATATAATATTAGATATTAATATTAACAATATAAAAACAATATAAAACAATATAAACAACAATAAAAATTGTTATAATATTAAATACAATATATTATAATATATTTACAGTTTATTGTTATATATTATTAATAATATTATTATTACAATATATATATAATTATATAATATATAATATATAATATATAATATATAATATATAATATATAATATATAATATATAATATATAATATATAATATATAATATATAATATATAATATAATTATATATATATATAATATAAATATAATTAAAAAATATATATTATATATAATATAAATTATATATTATAATATATAAATATACATATTGTATAATTATATAATATATAATATATATTAATAATTATAATTAATATACAATAATAAGAATAATTATGATTAATATATAATAATAAGCATAATAATTATTATCATTATTCCTAATTGCTTGTTATTGTAGCCCCCATTTTTTTTTTAAATAAACAATATAATTACAATACAACGAATTTCTCGTAAAATTAAATATTCGGCAAAACTAAAAAAAAAAAAAAAAAAAAAAAAGAAGAGAAACAAAAGAATTCTTCAATTATTGTAAATTGCGAGAGAACGCGATAAATTGGTTAATTAATTTTCACGTTTAGCAATTTCTTGAACAATTTCATTAATAAAATCAAATTAAAACGATCTCGATAATTTGTTTCTTTCTTTATTCATCTCTCACCATTTATCTATACACTTTTAATTTTTTTTCTTTGTTCTTTTTTTATTTTTTTCTTCTTCGAAAGTTTTCCCACGTAGAAGTTGTTACGTAGTTTTCACGGTAAAATTGAGTTTTTCATTTATAACGGGGAGAGGNAATAAAAGAAAGTTTTTAAATGGAATTATCCAATGGGCGGATGTTGGAAAAAAATTTAAAGGATTTCAATAGATCCTTGAAACGCATCCAAGTTTCCAATCTCGACAGAGATAAAGTATTATTTCTTTATAGTATTAGTTTTATGTATACATATATATATATATATAGGAGAAGTTCACGTAACCCTGGACACTCATATATCTCAAAAAAATGATAACGTGAACAATTCAAAATGGGGTGAAAGGGGTGCGGAATCATACGATCCAGTTAATCAGTGACACTCAAGGAAACATCAGGAGCAGTTCACAATTTCTGTTTTCAGTAGAAAAATACTGCATCCCGTAAGATTCAGATAAATGTTACACCTACATTTCTGTATGGTATTTATTAATTTATAAAGGACTCCATTATTATTCGTCGTATATGAATGTTGTTGTTGATTTTCAAAACGGATTAGGTATAGATCACGTAACGTTGGTATTATCCTGTCCCCTAGTACCGGACAAAACTAGTCCCTTAACGTCGGACAGTGAAAAGTACATTCAAAATAGCAAAAGAAAAGTACGAGCAACAAACCAAAGACGTGAAAGCCAAAGGAATAAGTGAAGTCAAAGGGAAAACAAGCCAATGGAGTAAAAGCTAAGGGAAAAAGTGGAGGATAGAGATAAGAAAAAACAGCTACTAACTGAGATATCTGAAATTGAAAGAACTACTTGTGTAGTGTGCTTAGTGGACTACGACGAAGACTGGATACAGTGCTCCAACTGCCATGGGTGGGCTCATGAAGCATGGGCAGACATTTCTGAATGTTCAGACGTCTACATATGTGATTGATGGCGGGATGATTTAAAAATTTCCGGTGGTAGTTGTTCGAAGTGAAATCTGTCCAGTACTAGGTGACACTTCCAACGATTGTATATTTTTACAGCAAAGTTTAATTCTTATTATTTTGAAATATGTTTATACAGAAGTTGTATTTCTGTTGATTCTATGGTTTGTTGACTTCACTAAATAATAAATAAAAAACCGAAACATCTTATGTGTCAGCCATTAGGTGACTTCCTACCCCTAGATATACATGTTTAATAAACAATGTGTATAATGGGCAAGTATTTCATAGATTAATTTTATAAAATATTCAAAAGGGTTTTGTGATCATTGCAAAATATATATGCTTGATAAATTAATAATGAATTATACAAAATAAAAAGAATAATAATAACAACTCACGTTTTCTTCCACCGTTTTCTTGATTTTCACACTGGCTTCGACGACTGTTTTGCCAGCTTTGTTAACAGCGCTGTACAAAAATCCTCCAAGACTTTTCGCACCTGCCAGTGCTTTTGTCGACACTGTAAATTGACACAAAAATGAACAAAAATAATAACATGATAAAAATTCATTTACAATACGTGTAATGAGTTTTGTCAACAAGTTTTTCTTTTTTTCTTTTTTTTTTTTCCTTTGACAGACGTTACATTTATTCATGAAATGTTCAAAGTCAACATACACATCTTCTATCTCTCTCTCTCTCTCTCTCTTTATCTTTTTCTTTTTCTTATTTATACAGATATACACTAATGCGTCATTTTGAAATTAACAAATAAAATGGAAAGATAAAAACAAGAAAAAGAAAGAGAGAGAAAGAAGGAAGGTGGAGGGTGGAGGGTGGAGGGTGGAGGAATGGTATTTAAGAAATATTATTATTTTATATTTGTATTATTTTATAAATAATTATTATTTATAATTATAATTATATCTTGTATATTTAATATATTATTATTTTATATAAATAATAATTATACTTATAATTAAATTATATTTGGTATATTTAAAAAATATTATTATTTTTTTTATTTATATTATTTTGTATAAATAATAATTATACTTATAATTAATTTCTATGTTTTATATTTAATATTATTATTTTATTATTATTTTAGGAATAATAATTATTAATTATTTATTATAATAAAAACCTTTGATGACTGTAATTATTCGATCGGATGATTTAACAGTTGATTTGGAATAAGATTGATATTGCCAATCAATCGAATATTTCATAGTGCGCAGCAACATTTTCTTATAATCTTCAAATAATTTTAATTGCAAACCTTTTCTTTTCTCTTCTCTCTCTCTCTCTCTCTCTCACACACTTTAACACTTGTAACACAAAAAAACATTAAAAATACAAAATCAGAAAGTAAACGGATTCGTGTTGTTTGTTTGTCGTAACCAAAATAAAATAAAATAAAAAAAAAACAAAAATCAAATAAAAAGAACAAAAAACAAACAAATGGCAAATTTGAAAAGGAACGAAAATACGATTAAAAGATGATAATACGTATGGACCATAGAAAACGTTTGTTCATTGGTCATCATCCTTCTATTTCTATCTCTTTTTATAGAAACCGAGGCCAATTTAATCAACCAAATTGAGCTTCGATTTGCCTGGCTTAAATTCTATTGTCTTTAAATTTCCCTCTCTCTTTCTCTCTCTCTCTCTCTCTCTCTCCGCCCCCCCTCTCTCTTTCTCTCATTCTTTCTTTTATTATTTGTTAAACGAGTTAACTTTTTAATTTCTTTTTTGGTTTTTTTCTTTGTTGTATCTTGTTTTCATATAACCACTTTTGGTTTTATCCTATCTCATCAAACTACTCACTCATTTTCTATGTGTGTTTTTATTTTTTTTTTTTTTTTTTTTAATTTTTAATTTATTTTCGTCACGCCATCACGTACGAACAACAGTCTTTTCGAATTATTAAAAAAAAAAAAAATAAACGCAACAAAACCTCGCGAGAACAATTTTTATCAGAACACGCGATAACGTTTTATTCGTTTATTTCTTTTTTCGTAAAAGAAGAAAGAAAGAGAGAGAGAGAGAGAGAGAGAGAGAGAGAGATAGAGAGATAGAAAACTTCTTCTCGATCACATTGAAAGTTTCTCGAAACTACTAACGTGACGATGAAACTTGTATGAAAGCACGATGAGTACTAACCAGAGTTATCTAGCAAGAGAAACTAGTTGTAGAGTTACTGTAATATGAATAAAGGATATTAAATGGATAAATGGACGGATTCGTTGTAAGGTTTGGTTGGTTGGTTGTTTGGTTGGTTTGATGAATAAATGAAAGAATGAAAGAAAGAATGAAATAAAGAATTATACAAATATAGATAGCTAGATAAATAGATAGATAAAATGAGATAAACAAGAAAAAAGGGGAATAGGGTGGGAAAGAGAGAGGGAGGGTGGGAGAGAGGGACGGAGGGAGGGAAGAAATCAAGATGATATTCTTACGTATATAGATATAACCGATAAACGATAACTCAGCTAGTGAACACGTGGAAGAGAATGCATTTATCGGCATACACAGTATTACATAGACAATGCAATCGATCTAATCCAAACAGCTGTTATCGATTGTTTAATCGATAGTATTAATTATAGACTAGAAAATATGGTTTGATAGTAGTGGTATGCATGGTAAACATATGGAAAAACGTATTAGAAGTTACTGTATTAGGTGTTGGTTTATAACGTTGAAATTAAAACAATGTATTATTAATTTAATTGATTAGTTAAATGATTAGATATTATATATATATATATATATATACATTACTTATTATATTTAGATATTACTTATGTAAGTATATTAAATATACTATATATGTAATAATACTTGCAAGTAATATATAATATAAATATGTAAAATAATATTATATATAAATTATAATAAAGTACGGCTTCGTGGCTCGGTGCTAGGGTAACAGGCACTTTACACGCAGTATCGTGAGTTCGAATCCTGGCAGTCGCGAAAAAAATATTAAAATATTCTATATAATTAATAATACTATATTTTTTATACTATAATAATATTATATAGAAAATATATAAAATAAATAAAATTACTTATATAACAATTTAAAATATATTATATAATTAATAATAATACTATAAATTAATAATATTATAATAAAATATATAATAATATTTATTATTATATAAATATAATATTATAATATATATTATTATATTAATATAATAATAAAAAATATAAATAATAAAATAATATAAAATATAAAAATATACTTGTATAAGAATATAAAAATATATACTACTTTATATAATATAATGAAATTACTTGTATAAGAATATAAAATAATAATATAATATATTCATATATTCGATATTTTTATGATTAAATATTATTAGGATCAAAAATCAATTTAAAAAAATTCATTATACAAATACAAAAACAATTTCCAATGAAATTTTCCAGAGATTTATTTTGTATAAATAAATTGCACATAAACTAAACTAAACAACTATCTATCCAATTCATCTATACATCCATCTAGTCTGTCAATAAAATCCATCTTTACTTTTAAAGAATACTCAAAACTTGCAAACCTGTATTTACTTGTAATACCTGTATTTTCCCTATTACCATGACTAATAAATCCTTTATATTTTCTTTACAGTACTACAAATAAATACTTGTCTATTCCTATTTACCATTTCTTATTACTTTTGCTTATTGCATTCTATGTAAATAAAAAATTTAATTCTTTCAAAAATTGTTTCGAACAATGAACGACAAATTTTCCAATGTAAAATGAAATATAAAAAAAATGAAAAAAAAGTAGGAGATAATAAAAAATGGTGAATAAAATGTGTTGCATAATAATAAAAAAAAAAGGAAACTATATAGGAACGTGTCGAAATATTAGAGAAAAAGAAAAAAAAGGATGAGAAGTGGGAGGGGGGGTGGAAAAAGAGAAGCAAGGGGATGAGGAGTAAGGGAAGAATTCAACAGAAATTGAATTTGAATTCCAGCGTTGGTTCCTTTTTTTTTTTTATTATTGGACCGATCGATATTGTGTTGGTGAACCCTTTCTCTCTCTCTTTCCCTTTTTTTTTTATTTCGAAAAAAAGGGAAATAAAAAAAAGAGGGGTTGGAGAGAGGGTGGTAGACAACTATAGCAGCATGGATTTCGAAATTGTATGACGTGCCGACGGACTCTTAATCAACGTTGACCTTGCACTTCCGTCTATCGTTGTTAACCTTGTACCAGTTTAACCCCCTACCCCTTGTTCTGTTTCAAAGAAGAAACGAAATCGTGCGAATTCATAACGATGCAAAACCGAACAAGGGTTGAGAAATGTGAAAGATATTTTTTTCTTATGTTTCTTGGGAAAAATTTGGTATTTTTTTTAGTTCGAAGTTTAATCTGTTAATCGGGTGAGACGAATAAATACGTCAATAGTATTGCTTTAAAGCTAAAGGTACAAACCTCTTTGTAATTTATGTATTAATAAATGAAAAAATATATATTTCATAGTCTCTCTCTCTCTCTCTCTCTCTCTCTCTCTCTTTCTCTCTCTTTCATTTATTTTATTATTTATTATTTAAAATAATATATTTTATTATTTTAAATAATATATTATTTTATTTTATTTAATATTTTATTTTATTGAATATGCAAATGTATTTAATTTATATTATATTTATTATACAATTTATTTTATTTTATTG
>NW_015149151.1:110495-125495 GCF_001465965.1 Polistes dominula
TATATATATATACTTACTTTACCGCTCTGGTAATTTGATAAAGTGCTGTACACGCAACAAAAAGATTAACGCTGAATAGACTCCAATTTTTTGGTATGATAGCCAAAGAATATCTCGTCCAAATGGCTCCAGTAAGGGCCAATGAGGCAGACTGCCCAATGGAGATTTTATCGGCTGGCCTTTGCAAGTCTCCTAAACCTGCTATCACTAGTCCCTGTAAATGTGGAAACTATCTATGACGTTTTTATGAACAATACATTTAAGAAAACTATCATACTATATATATATATCATATTAATGAAATCTTATCTTTCCAAATTCAATACGTACGAACTTTTAAATCATTGTGTGTCACATTTCCGTGTCAATGAGTTTTTCATGTCAACACACATGACGATATGTGTGTATGTCTTTGTGTGTGTATGTGTATGTGTTGTGGGTGACTTCGTTCTTGCAAATTAATATCAATCGATCCTCGTATGTACGTGGGACGTTACGTACGTTTTAAAGTTCGACCTATATTACTTTATTTAGGTCAAGCTAACTTTTTAATACGAACATGCGCGGTATATCTCAATGAATGTAAAAAAAAGAAAGTCAAAGAAGAAATTTAATTCTCTCTCTCTCTCTCTCTCTCTCTCTCTCTCTCTCTCTGTGTCTCTGTCTCTTTGTTTGTGTTCTTAATGAGATTGATTTTAATTTTAATTATAATTTTAATTTTTATTTATTTGTTTAAACACAACAAGATATTATACAACGTTAATAACTTTAAACGTGTGTTAGGGATAATTGATAATGTACGCATGTGCAAAAGAACGAGCTTATCGATATTGTTTTATAATAAGAAAAAAGAATGAGAATCGAATGATTTTCTAAAATTAAAAGTAAACATCTATGACTAGATAAAGATAACTTTTTTTGTTTGCTTTCTAAACACAAGACTCTATAAAACTGTAATAATATCTGGAGAATTATAGTTTCTCTATTATCTTATCTATAGAAGGATATATATTGCAAATATATAATCAACTGTTGTTACCTTGAATAAAGATCAATTTGATTTTACATATTAATTGTAAAGTTGATCTAGAATGCGGATTAAATAAAACGTGTGTGTTGTAAATCAAAACTTTCATGTATATATATATATATATATATATATATATATATATATATAATCATCTATTATATTTATTATATATCTGTATTGTATTTATATTTCAAACAAATTTATCGATGCACTGTGTAAAAAAAGACAAGTGTCAACTAATCGTCAAAGAAAATATTTGTTAATTTTTGTTAATTTAATTGAAATGAATTTTAACATGAAATTTAATTATTTATTTTATTAAAATAATTTTGTCAATGAAAATTCATTTAATTTGATGAATTACAATTATTCAATTAATTAAATTGTTTTTTTATGTAAGATTTTTAATTGTTTATTTTATTAAAATAATTTTTTTCAATTAAAATTCATTTAATTTTAATTACATTAATTTAAATAAATTATTTTTATTTGTTAATTAAAAGAAATTATTTGATATGTACTCGATATTTTTTTATTTTGTTCAACAATTCTGTTATGCCGAGGGGATTTCTCTTTTTATTTTTATTTAAATATTAATTTAAAAATGTTATTTAAATATTAATAACAAATTAATAATATTATTTATTTATTTAAATATTTTGATTAATCAAAATTGACAATCTAGACTTAGTGTACCATTTATTCATGGAGTATGGATTAGAAAGCATTATCTGTCTTGGGTAATAACCATCGATAAAGTTCAAGTCACCCATCATCCCTCTCTCCCTCCCACCCTCCAGATAACTTTCTATTTCCAATGAAGAATTATCACAATTTTGTAATAAGTTTTATTTTGTTGTTTGTGTTGTTTTTTGTTTTTTTTCTACTAACCCATTTAACTGCCGGTGCCCAGAAAAATATGGTCTGTGGTCCTGAAAGCAAATCCCATGGATACTTATTATCGAAGACATCTTGAACGAGACAGCTTTTTGTAGGCAGCTTGAAAAGAACAAACGTTACGAATATGTTGACTTGTAAAATCGTAAAATAAATATTTGAACGAAGACAAAATTATTGCAATATTATTTTTGTCGAAAGGAAAAAAAGAAAAAAAAAAGGAACACATTGATATTTCGTAACAAGTTTGAAATTTCGTAACAGATCTTCCATATTTTTCGAAATATTTCGTACGATGATAATAAATTATTTTGCAATACTTAACACATTTACAAAATTGAGTGTACATTTGTTGTCCTTGATTAAATTTAATATATCATTGATAATTAATTATCATAAAAAAAAAACATTGTTTCCCTTGTACTAGAAACTCAATTTTGATTTTAATACGAGACAATCTTGGCGTTGCATTGATCTACTTTTCTCACTGCTGCAGCAATTCTCACAATCCGAAAGGTCGATTGTATACTTCGAGAGAAAATATCGAAACGAAATATTACATTTATACATAAATAATGAAATAAATAATTAAACACTGTAATGAGTTGTATTTAATTATTTGTATATATATACAAAAATAAAACTTTCATTATAATTTGATGTATTTTTCTAAAAAAGAATAACAACTGTAAAAACAAAGTATTAATAAATCATGTATATTACCACGAGTAACGATTGCAACATCACTATTAGTATTATAATTTTCTTCCTCGTACACTTCATAATGACTAATACATATAAAACCACTGACGACACATTTAAACACTATTTTATTTTTATTTCAATAATATAAAGTTGTTCAACGAGGTAAATCAATGCAACTCTCGATGTATGTTTAAATAATACGATACAATACTAATAAATATATATGTATATATATATATACATGTATATAAAGTGAAGTAGTAACCACGTGTTCACATTCCACAAGGTTGTATGTTAAACGTATGGGAATTCTTTAGGGGGAAATAGAAAGGAAGGAAAAGGACACTTTACTAACCGGCTGGATGATTCCAAAATGGTTGAAATTTGTCAGGCACACATTTTCCAATAGCTTTAATTGTATTTTTGTATACAACCGACATGATTTTATAAATAATTACGTTAACTTGATAGATCTATAAAAAAAACGTTATTTTGTTTTGAACGTAAAGAAGAAAAGAAAAAAACATTAGGTAAAATAAAATCCCGATGTGGGTAGAGACAATGCACTCAAGCCGGCGTCCCAGCACGAAGTGGCGCGCTCGCTTACCCCCGCCCTGATGCTTACACGTATCCCCACCCCACCACTTCTATTCACTTCACTTCACCCCACCCCATCCCACTCAATATTTTGCGCGTCCTAGGTCGTAACCTTAAAGACGATCGCGCAATTATAACAGCGCAAACTCGACATGACATTTATTTATATTTTATTTTATAATTCGTTTTGTTTATGCCAAAATTTATTAACAAATTAATCTCTTTAAAAAATATATTCAATTATCTTCTAATTAATATTATTTATTTTTTTAATATATATTATAATATTTATAATTTATAATATAATAATATTATAAATTATAATATATGTTAAATTAATATATATTATATTTATATTATTAATAACTAATAATATTATTTATTTTTTTTTTTCTTTATAAAACATTACTCTTCTTTTTCATCATATAAATTTCGTTTTTTATTCTCTTGTTCTAACATTACTAACATTTGATTTATTTTTCTTTATAATTAAATTTTTAAACAAAAAATACTTTTGTATTTGTTGAATTTACATTTAATTAATATAGATAAAAAAAAATAAAAAAAAACGAATTAATATTCGTGACACAGCATTGATGATAACAGACCAAATTACATTCTTTGATTATAATCTGTATAGCTTGCAACACGACATATGCTGACAAATTATATAACACATTGAGTTTGAATATAAACGAGTAAAAATTCAACATATTTTACTGTATGGATTATATATGAGCTTTTATATAGGAAGAAAGATATCGCGTATTTACTAATTGATTAGGAACAAAGTATCAATGATTGACCTTGCTGTCTACGTCATACTGGCACTGGCCTAGAGTTTAGAATTAGAAATACCGTTGTGTGCCAAGCTGTATTATTACACTTAGGCGAGGTTATCAATAAATAACTTTTGTCATTCTGTATGTTAAATTTTTCAGTAATATCGTCATTGTGTGTGTTATCTGACTTATTGATCAATGTGCTTGTAGAAATTACAGTATTTATTTTAACTGATCTTTTAAGCTAAACAAATTCAAATGTTATCATTCATATTTGTTTTCCATTGTACAGTTGGTATAAAAAAAAAGGAAATATATATATATATAAACTATTTCCTAATATTATTTAATTCACAAATCATAAATTCGTGGATTTTAAACTATAATATAAATGTAACATACCATTTGAAATCACATAATATTTTGTAATACACACTAATTATACATTTGCATATTTACATCTTACATTTTTCGAATATATTCATTATTAAAACGAAAGATATATTATTTGAAAAAAGTATTAGGAGTTTCAGTTAAATCCGTGTGATTAAATTGCTAGTTATTTTTTCTTTTTTTTTTTTGCACATATTCACAGTGTTGTTTATTTGTTGGAATGCATAAAGAAAAAAAAAAAAAAAAAAAGAAATATTGATATATGTTAAGTGTTGTCAAAATTTTCAGAATAAGAACTGAGCTAATTGTTGTTATGATTTGTTTGTTTTCTTTTTTCTTTTTTTTTTGTCAATTATTATAGATTAAGAAAGAATAGCTCTTAATGTTAATTTTACCGGTTGTCGACAAACTGCACATATTGTCATAGCAGGTGCACATTTAACGCATGTAACCATGTGTCGACAGGGTAGAAATACTACACCTAGTTCTGAATCGTAACAGATTTTACACAATCTTGCACTGTCTATGGATTTATTCGGCTTTGTTGTAGTACCATGTAACATTTTTGAGCTATCTTCACTGGAACTTGCACTAGAATTTAATTTAGCTGAATCTTTAATCTCTAAATTGTTATTTGAGTTGTCATATTTTGTGCCATTCGAAATCTGTCCGTTTGAAGATGATTGAATTTTGTCAACAAACATTGGTAAATTCATCTGCATTGTTTCCTAAAAGAAAAGAAAAAAATAGCCATTCAAATTTATAATTACAAATTTCATTTTAGTATATAATTATTAAAAGATAATAATACCTCTCGTTCCTTTATCATATTCACAAATTCTTGTCCTTTCACCATTAACAAATAATAACATTTGGAGAACCATTTGGCATGTTGTTCCCATGGATCATCCTGAGGTTCCCAATCTTCCAATCCTTCACCACAATGATAACACAATGTTTGATCACCTTTTCCTATATAGAAAAATCCAGCATTCGCTAGTTGATCTTTCTTCTGTGGCATTGATTTAGGCCAGGTATCAAAAGTACGTAGTCTAGCATCATAACTTATATATTCTGGATGTACCGGTGGCTTTGGTTTTTCAAGTCCTAACGATGCTAACTTGGTAGTTGTTGGAAATTGTAATTCCAAAGATGATATTGCATCGCATTCACTTTGAACAGATTCATTTTGAAATGTTGTATCATTCAATTCGCAAACATCTTGAGTATTTGATCTTGATACTGATGATACTGTGTTAGTATCCACATCGATAGGTACATTACCACATGGTAAATTTCTAGCAAAACGACATGTTTGCGAATGTTGATCTAATATACAAACACCTTGTTCCCATTGATGTATTTCTGTTAAACATTCGAAACATCTCACTGTATTAGCTTTGCCCACATAATAAAAACCAGCTGTTGCTAGTAGTTTTGGTTCGACAAATGTAACAGTCCAATTATTTTGAAAGCTCTGTAATCTAACCAATTCAAATCGATAATCCGGATGATCAACTTCATCAACTCCTGGCTCTAATTGTTGTGATACTGATGACATTACATGTGTATTTTCAGTAGATTTGAATGACATTGAATTCTTTGAGAAACCTGCATGTTCAATGACATCTGTCATATTAATTTATTGACTTATTACTTTTATTAATGTTAAATTTATGAAGATTTTCAAATATCTATGAAATAAGAAACAAAAAATAAGTCACATTTTTGATCTATTTTAAATCTTTGTATATGACATTATACAAACATCAAATGTCAATTTAATTAAATTGACATTTGTATAATATATATTATTGTTTAAGCATTAACAAATAAATATCACGAGTTTTAACAATTTATATATTTAACAAAGAGAAAAAGATAACTTACCAATTTAATGATGTGTGCTATGTTTACTTCTTAGTTGATTATGTTCCTTATAATGTCAAGTGTAATTTGTCAAAATGAAATTCTTATATATCTTGTTTTTATGTATCTTTTCTTTTAATATAATTCAGATTTTGTAAAAAAGATTATTAACGTATGTTGATGATGAATGAGAAACAAATGGAAATATGTGTGTAAAATCAGAACAGCAGTTTTCTTGAAGTGTCAGGTACGTTCTGTCGTTGGTAATGAAATCTAAAGAAATGCAATAAAAAAAAAACAATAAAGTATTATTTTACTAAAAAGATATTTATATATATATATATATAACAAAGAAATGAAATATGTCGAATAATTAATAATAATACGTACGAAAAGAAAGAAGACTTCGTTGGTACAGTTAATATCATCAACAATACTAGAAACAAAGCTTCTATGCACTCCGGGATGGAAGGAGAGAGAAAGAGAGAGATAGTGTGTGGAAGACAGAGAGAGAAAGATGAAAGAGAAAGAGAGAGAGAGAGAAGGATAGAACGATAGATAGAAAGAGAAAGAGAGATGTAGTGATAGACAAGGAGAAGGTGAGAGGAAAAGGAGTGGGATGGCAAGTTCAAACACGAACCATCAGTTTACGTGATGCTTGCGTTGTCCACTAGTGGCGCTGATGTTGCTGTTAAAGCAATATGAATATTTTCCTATGACCTGATTTTTCAAAATATAATTTTACAAGGAAATTCATTTTTTCTGTATATATATATATATATTTGTAAATAAATTTCAAAATAAAATTTTTAATAAATCAGAATGAAAATATATTTTGGTTTTTTATTAAAATTTATACGAGAGAGTTATGAGGTGGAGAATAAAAAATATATATCATGGTTCAACATGATTCACAATCCTACTTGGTGAATCATTTGTTTATCTTCTTTTTTATTAATTTTTCTATATATGATTAGAAAGAATATATATATAGATATGTTTTTTGTTGAACAAGATATAAAAAACTTTAGGTTTTGAAAAGAATATAAATTTTTTACATCTCGTATAGGCATCATCGGTGTGAGATATATTTAAATATAAAATAAAATATAGAATTATATAAAACATCAGAAGTCCACTTTTTCTCATATTTCATCTTCATAGATATCATCAAAGAATATTCTTTGCTTCTACAATAGCAATGAATTTCTCTGTCGATAATTTACTTTCTTTTGGTCGGTAAGTTATCGACAAGACAACTTGTCTTACCAAATAACAAATGTTCTATATAATTTTATATTCTTTGACAATATTACGTTTTATCGTTACGGTTTTTTCGCTCCTTGTGTGTACTTGTGAGATTGAACATTTAAATTATGGGATATCATAAGATACGAAGAGTGGCTCGGGGAAAAATCCTGAGCACATTTTGTTCCTACCACAGTTGGCAGCGACGACCGTTGCGCTATCTGTCGGAGTGAGTAGGGAGTTACGCTTTGGTTCCCAAACATTCCGTGGTCGTTACTATCGTGATGAGAGAAACTCTCATGCCATTGCGCATGCGCAAAGAGCGAAATTTAAATTCTACGAAAATAATTTTAGGTTATATATCAAGTACAATACAATATCAAATATTATTATTATTTTTTTAATAATATATATTAAATATTAATATTATTAAATTAAAAATTATCTAATTTCAGACGAGGATGTAATAAATATGTTATTATTATTAAAAAATATTGATACACTTCCAGTCCATTGTGAACAAACAACGTGACACGTAGTTTAGAAGAAAAAGAAGAAGATATATGTTATTAATGAAATATTTTCCTTTATTATTTTACTTTCATTTAAATTCTTATACATATAAATATATGCGACGCTTGTAAATTTTCTAATATCTTTTTTTTTACATGTGCGCATATTAGAAGAAGGCACGTGTAAAAAACAATTACAAACAATTATCACTTTTGTAAATCAGTACATTTAGTAACAACATTTTGTTTTCAGAGATCAATCGTAAAATTTGTTATTTCAACTAACATATGAAAAAAAATATCATCATCAAATAAGTATAAAAATCTCGTATAAAACTACAATAATAAATGTATGTTATTATAAAAGTAAAAATAAAAAAAAAAAAGGATTCTTCTGATTAATTACTTATCAAAGATTAAATAATACTACTAGTTTTAAAAAACCTTCCTTGTATACAAATATAACTTTTGGAGATAATTTTGTGCATGTAAAAAGAAATAATTATTAAATCTAATTTTCTTAATTGAAATCAAAGTTTGCTTTAAGTATCAAAAATACAAGTTTTTAAAACAATATTATATAAGTCTTAAAAAACTTCTTTTTTTTTTCTGTGGTTAAAAAATAAATCTTTCATTAATAAATATCAATTGCACTTTATCTCATTATTGTGTAGTAATATTTATAATATTGGAAGGTAATTTTTTTTTTTTTTTTTAAATTATCGTTGTATAATAATAATAGATTAAAAACTTATTCATCTATTAATTATTCTAGTCCTTAATAAAAAAAAGACGATATTTTTTAAAGAGAACAGAAATTTCTTAAATACATTATGAAATTTTTTTTTGGTCCGACATTTCATATAATATATATATATATATATATATATATATATATATATATATATATAATAAATATATATATTATATTTTATTAGAAATTTTTTTGTTGTTGTCAATGAAATTTCCAATTTTTATTTAATTATTAATAAATCACGTATGATAATCTGAGACTACAAACAAAGAATATAAGCGTAAATCAATTTGTCAATGAATTGACGTTAATTTGTAAATGTTCACAAGATCAAATGAATATCACACGAATAGATCTTAGAATAAAAATAATATTTTTTCAAATATATACTAATAAAAAGTATTTATATGTATATATATATATATATAAAAAAGAAAAAAAAAATCTGACAATTTTGAAAAAATGTTTTTACGTAAAACTAATTGAAAATTTGTATTTTCTCTCTTATGTAAAATCGGAGTGCAATCTTGTTCTCTTTTAGATTAATATATATAATATATATATATAAAAATTATATATTTAATAAGATAAATGCAGTTGGTAGTGACGTTAACATCTTATAAGTAATAAATGCAAGTAATAAATGCAAATCAATAATAGTCTTTTTTTTTTAGTCTTAAAATGTAAAAATTCATAGTCATGTGAATATTTTTTAATCTTATATAATATAAATTTTGCTATCATTGCTATGAATTCCTTCTCAAATCATTAAGCAACTTGTCCAGCTTAGTTATAAAAATCTTATTTTAATGTATATCTTGTAAAAAAAAACAAAAAAAAAATGATCTACTTAAAGATATTAAACCTTTGCACTCGAATGGCGCTGATACGGCGCCTGGCAGGCAGATTTAAGTGGCAACTCGAAAGGCACTGAATACGGCATTCGATGGCTGATTTGAAATCTTTTGTTACTCTAAATATTTAAAGGGTTGAAAAAGGGTCTGTATGGTTTACTCTGATCGTAATAAACCTGAAGATAGGCCGGAAGTAACATATTAATGTGATACGTGTTTCTGATAAACACCTAGGATACATCTTGGCTATTGTTTAACAAAAACTAATTACAGATTATAATATTTCACAAATTTTCTTGTTTTTTGATATTAAAATAAATCAATTGATGAAATTTGATTAATTTGTATACGTTTGTTTGTTTGTTTGTTTATAAATGACTTTTAAAGTCATATTTCAATCAACATTTGTCAAATGTTTCCCTAATTTGGCCCAAAATTGTTGCTCGAGTTGCTGTGGTTTTAGTGCAAATGAAAAAAGGACCTCGAGTGCAAAGGGTTAACAATAAAAAAAAATACTATTTTATAGAATAGAAATATAACTAGTTTTGAAAGGAAATATAATATTGCAGTTATAGTAAAAACAAGTTGATCAACGAGAAACTGAAGAAATTGCATTTACAGTTAAAACAAAAATGATGCTAAATGATAACATTGCAATTATAAAACGTCAAATTTGTATATAATCGTAGTATAAAAAAAAAAAAAAAACTTGATATCATTATGATGTTATCATTTGACGTAGATTAATGTCTTTTTTTTTTCAAACATTAACAATAATATTCTCATTAATAGAAAAATGATATGTGTATGTAAATGCATAAAATTAGCACCATTTTTTATATAACAAAAATCTATATCATTGCACTACTTAACAAAAAAATATTCAAATAGTTTGAAAGTACTAACTGATCCATAAATGTCGACAGTAACAAATTTACTAAAATCTGGGGATATACATACCTTTGGAATACAACTTGGTGGTAGTTCAAGAGAACCCAATAATTCTGGTTTTTTACTATTTCTTCCTACTTTGCATTTCCAATATGAAGTTAAATCTTCACATTTATTTAATTCTTCATCATACTTTTCTAATATTCCAGTTGATGAATTTGATACATGAAGGGACGATATATCAACGTCATTATTGTTAAAAGATGAGAAATCTGAATGAGTACTAGTTGAAGGTGTACTGGTGCTACGTACTAAGCCGTAACGACTTCGACGCTTTTTTAGTGTACTGCAATCAGTCAATTGAACATTCCACCAAGCTAATTCATCTCCATTTAATGACATTAGGAGAGGAATTTCAGTGGTAACTGGTGCCCAATTTAATTGGGTAATTGCACTAGTATGATAATAGAGTGTTCGCAAAACTCTTTGATTTTCTATGTCGATTATCTACAAAAAAAAAAAAAAAAATAATACAAATTTGTATAATTTTGTACAAATAATATGTTTTATAGAGATATTATTAATCAATAATTATTACTTACTGCAATACTTCCTGTTTTGAATCCAATTGCCAAATATTTTTGATCATGCGAAATATCACAATATGTTGGTTTTTCTTTAAACGATTTTCTATAATGTAATCCTATTATTATACACCGTGGAGTTACAGTATCATCTTCTTGTAGATTATACAAAAATAAATCTTGATTATTACTCAACATTGCCAAAAATTGTTTTTTATGGCTGAAGCAACTGAAATATATGTTTACAGTTGCACCATCAACCTTTGCTCTACTTATTATTGTCCATTTAGTACCACTGATATTGTAAAGAGTTATCACACCATTTTGAGTTACTGTTATAACATATTCGTTATGTACATCATGAATTGAAATAATGGATCCTGAATTTTCAATCAAATATGATATTTTATTGTTCTTCCAAACCTATTAATAAAAATGTATTATTTCTTATTTAAATAAAATTAATTCAAATTGTTTAATATATTTAAAAGTTGCTTACTCTTAAAGTATCATTTGACTCTTTGAATATGATAACTTCGTCACCATCAATAGTTAAAAACTTTATAAACTCTGCACCTCCAGATAACTTCAATATATTAGTAGTTGTCTTACTTTCTATATCCAATAATTTAACCATTCCTTTGTTGCTTTGTTTTGTTACGTAAATAAGTCTCTTACCATTGGGAGAAAGTTTTAAACTTATTATATCTCCATCAATAGGATTAAATTCTGCTACGACTATATTGTCAAATAATATTACTACTGAATTCACATTTGTCGTTTTTGCAATTAAATCTGCTTCTCCTAATGGTTTTACAAGAGCATCAAACAGTAGGCTTCTAAATAAATTAATAAATTAATAAATGATTAATTATTGTTTCATCAATTTAATAAATAAAATAATAAATAATATTAATTGAAAATATGTTTTCTTATACCTGACTTGAGTATCGGATGCTTCTTCTACAGGGAACTTCCATTTATGAACTAAATTATTTTCATTACCGCAAATCTAGAAAGAACAAAATTGATATAATTACATGTATAATAGAAATTATATCATAAGACAATTAATAATAATAATTAAAAATATTTCTTACATAGTGATAACCTTCTTTATTTAACCAATATGTATCTAAAGATGCAACACGACTTTTATATACTGCAATTGGATGAAATCCACCATCTATTTTCCAAACATTTACGAGACCTTCTGAATCTGATAATACTAAATAAAGTCCATCATATGTTATGGAAGCACACACGTAAACTGTTTTATCATTTTCAGCTTTTGCCTTTTTTTCATAATTACTTATGAATTCAGTAGGCGGACAAAACCATTTAACATGAATAACTTTCTTCTCAGTGACTATAATTAACGAATTGTCATGTTTCGGAACATTGTGAAAAAAGATGACTTTTTGTTTTAATAAATGTGGATTATATTGCGAACTATAGCTGTAATCATCATTCATATCTCTTCTAAAAGTTACGAGAACACCATTCGTTAAATCCATTGTATGTAACAGTGAGCTTTTTGTTGTAAATGTGATAAATCCAAGATTACTGTAATATATATTAATAAAATTTATTTACCAAAAAAACAATATAGAAATCGTTTAATCTACGTTTAACTAATTATTTATTATTTATAAAAAAAATATATATATATAATGTAACAATTACTTACTTAAACTTGTGATTAACACTTGTTAAAACATTTCCATGTGTATCCCAAACCTGTTGAAAAAAAAAAAATAATTAATTATAATTATTAACATTTTAGATAACATAATTATATGATATTACAATACAGTCAGGTACAATTGATGTACCTGAATAGTTCCTTTGTCAGTGCATGCTGCAATACGTTGATCGTCATGTCCAAATGTTATATCAGTTATAGTTTCATTATCAATTGAAAATGTTTTTAAACTGTTATATCCATCTTTTGAATAAAGACTATCCCAATAGGCTTGCTTTTGTTTTGGACTTTGTATATGTACGTCGAGTTTGTTATAATAATCATTGCTGTATAATTTAAAAAATTTCACAATACTGTTACACAATGTTAAAAAGTATTCTCCATTTTTCGAGACTACTATCTTTTCGATTATACTATCTTTCTCACATACTTTGTATACTATTTGTTTCTTATGTTCTGAATGCCATTGGATTACTTCACCTATTTTATTTCCAATTAAAATGACATCCGGATCATCGGTGAAACAAGTTGTACTAGTCTCTGTACAAACCTCTTCACTTTCTGTTATATTATTCTTTTGCAATATTGTACTTTGCGATAAATATAAATTGTTTCTTCTTTTCTCAGCAATACTTGTTGCAGTATTGACCACATATCCAGGACGAAAATGATTCATGGCAATTTGTATTAAATCTAAACATTGCTTTCTCCTGTGTTTCGATATATTATTGGCTTGCTCTTGTAAAAATTTTTCTAAATCATTTACATTATCACTTTTATCATCATCACCGTTAATAATATATTTTTTATATTTGTTAAAATCAATTAACAGATCGCATAAACCAGTGTGGTTTAATTTAGCTTCGAGAAAGTTAAAGTTTAAATACAGTCTGGGAAATTCATCGTACATTTTGGCTAATTCTAAATGATGACCAATGTAAGAATAACTGTAATTATCATTTGGCAGTTTAGAAAAGTCATTGTTACAATATTTACGATAACTTTCGATAAAAGATTTATGCATTTGCGTAAGTTTATTTGTCCCTAATTTTCTTCTTAAGTGGCACAATAAGAGATCATGTACTCCATATATATAACAATCTAAATTAGCATTCCATCTCATGGCTGCAAGGGATTTATGGCACAATACTAACATCATTTCTTCAACTTCAAATAAATTGCGTGACCATAAAACTTCTAAAGTCTGTTTATAAAAAATGAATAAATAATAATGTATTAATTATACATATAACATAAGTTGGTCAGGTTTTATTTTGATCCTTTCAATACAGCTTTTGTTATATGAAATTGGATGATTATGGTCAATGGTAGTATTGAAAGGATTAATAATATTGTATAGTAAAAAAAAAAAAAAAAAAGAAGAAAGTAATCGTTACCTTTGATGTTATATTAACATCTTCGCTAAAAATTGCTAACTTTTCATAACATTCTTTCAAATATGGTGATAAACGTTCGATAGACATGTTAAATACAGCTTCTTGTTTTTCCAAAAATTTGTTCATTATCCTTAAATAAAAATTGTTCATTATTTGTTTGTGTGATTCAGTTTTTCATTATTATTTAATCATATTCATAATTAATAATACTCACGTATTTTCTCTATCTTTATTTTGTATGCATTTTAAATAATATTGCCATCTATCGTTACGTTTGTTCATATCATGTTTAAATTCTTCAAAATTAGCTGAAAACATGGCAATAAGTAATGGCATACCTTTGCACTCTTTATGAATTAATTTTGCTTCTAATGGAAGTTGATCTACAGTTGTATCTAATACTTTAGCAAATAAACCTAAAGTTTCTGCTTCTGTAAAGCCATCATCCATCTAAATAATAATAATAATAATAATATTGTTTTAAGTATAATATACAATTAAGAAATGTAACTTTCTTTTATAACAGATAATGTAATATTACTGTATTAACTATTATTATATTAACTTTTATTTTATAACAATAATTTTAACTGTATATAATTATATATATATTAACCTTAATCACGATTCCTCTTCTTTCATCCAAAACATCTAAATCAGTAGTTATTACAAGTGTTTTGCATTTAAAATCAAACGCGTCTATAAAATGTTTATCATAAACATCTTCCAATACCAATAGAGCATTATGATTTTCTTTTTTATTAAAATGATTAATTAAAAAT
>NW_015149151.1:132194-143247 GCF_001465965.1 Polistes dominula
TTATCGGAAAGACCCTACGGACTTATCGGAAAGACCCTACGGACTTACCGGAAAGACCCTACTAGAATGTCTTGATCTAGAATGATCTAGAATGTCAACATTTTAGATCTATAACCTAAATGTAGATGTGTAATCAATTCTTTCATGACATTATACAAATTGAAACTTTGAATCATGAACGATTACTCAACTTTATATTTAATACTTTAATATTTTAAAATAAGATCATATTTATTGTCCAATACTATTATTAAATTATTGTATTGTAAATTTTATTTATAAAAAAGAAATCCCATCTTATTTTTCAATACATTTCAAAAGTATTCAGAATCTTCCAGAAGATGGGATAACAAAACTAACCTAAACACACTTTCCGGTGCTTGAAAATTCAACTTATTGTTAGTATCCTACAGTGGTTCCCAAACTTTTTAGGTCTACCAGCCCCTTTTTCATAAAAATATTACATAGCACCCCCTAAAAATTAATTGTTTTTCAATTTTAATAACAATTAATAGAAAATTGTGTATTAATGTTTCTGCTGCCTCCTTGAATCACTGCAGCACTCATTAAGTGGCAGTGGCGCCCACTTTGGGAATCACTGGTATATATTCTCTCTTATAGTCTCCCATATTTATTTCTATCTTGTTTTCCACCATGGTCCAGGGAATATTTCTAAGCTTATATCAAGCGAATCGAAAGATAAGGAACAAGGGAATGCATTATCGGTGTGTTCCTCGTCGGATCGTTGAGTTCCGCGTCGTTTAATCCTTCTTGGATCGTCTTAGGTAAGTAAGAGAGAGAGAAAGAGATATACATACAGATAGACAAAGTAAAAGAGAGAGAAAGAAAGAAAGAAAGAGAGAGAGAGAGAGAGAGATACAGATTGACTGAGATAGATTGGCAAAGGGTAAATTCGATCCTCTTTGAGGTCGATCGATCGACACCGTCGGTCTAAGCACTTCAAATAGTGCTATCGTGGTATGCGTCCAGGAATGGCAATAACGTTGATAGGATAGTAATATGATTATCACCTGTGCAAGAGGGCCGATAGTGGTGCTACACGTATAATTGGAGATGGGATTGAAGGGGTGGATACGATGCCGCGTTTCGACGAACTGGGAAGAGAGAACTGGTTGGGAGGACGGTGGGAGTGGGGTTGACGGTGGGTTGTGGGGGTGGCATTGAGAGAGAGAGAGAGAGAGAGAGAGAGAGAGAGAGAGAGAGATACACTAGTATAATGCCATGCAAATACAGCTCATCACTTGGGTCCACCAGGAATAGAGTGCATTAATCCGCTAATGCACATGGGTCCCGTAAAATTAGATTCGGCCAGATTTAGCCGGAAATGCGATATTTCAGTGTCGACCGAATTTCCTACGACTCTGGTTCGTGTATACCCAGTGAGAGAGAGAGAGAGAGAGAGAGAGAGTGAGAGAGAGTACATTGGCTTGCTACGAAACGCAAATCGCGCGAAACATAGTTACTCGTGAGCCGGATTAATGCCGGTGTACATATATCGTACGATACCTTTAGCAAGCCATTATCTCAATAATTCTTGAACAGCAACGTTGCTACGAGATTTTACCCAATAACTATTCCCTCTCTCTCTCTCTCTCTCTCTCTGGACTTCAATCTTTTACAGAGTACGATGATATAATACCAGAATTCAGGAATTATTTTATACTACTATGTAGGTTCCATCAACATTTTCCATTTGTTTTGTAAAATATTCATGATACTATTAATATTCCTTATTTTAGTAAATCCTGTAAATCCTGTTAATTGTATCGATAATTATGATAACGAATTAAATGATGTAACAAAATATTTAACTATTGTATATTGTTATATGTGTAAATATAATAGTTTTATTTAAGTGTGATTTAATATTATTTTTATCACCATTTTGTATTAACCTATTTGATAAAAAATATTAGGCATACAATATTGTGCAACCTATCACCAAAAAAGGGAAGAAATTTTTAGAACGACCTAATATTTCAACTAAAATAATTGACCTTTTAGATCAAGGATGATCTTGTAGAAAATAATATTGTTTAATTAATTTAACAACTGTAATCCCCTAAAAGTCAAAAAAATTAATTCTGAAGAAATAATTAAACTTAAACAATAATGTTAATAATTTGATAGGTTTATTTTGATATAAACTGTGTTAAATTCTATCTAGGATCGATGAGACTTAATAACAATAGATCTTTAGAAAACTAGAAATTTCGTAATAGTTGGTCAGAATTGGTCATAGCTATGTTAGGTTATTCGCAAATGACTACGCGTCCAATTAATTTTAACGAATTCCACGGAATTCAAGTTTATTGGTTTCATTAAAGCAAGCTCGACTATACGTATTATCTTGTTTCCATTACCCCCTAACTGTACTACCACCCCCTCTGCTACCATTTCCTACCCCTGTCCCCTACTGCCCCCCTCATTCCCCCTTTTCACTCTTGTTCGATGACGAAATCAGTTCTTCCTGCGAGCACGTTCAACCGGTGCACATCCTGCAGGGCTGCAACATTCGGAATCTCCTCTGCTTGTAGGTTCAGGGTGGGTGTTCACAGAAACGAATCGGAAACGCGAAAACCTCGCATTCTCCTCTCTAAACGCAATGACGCAGGATCCTGATTTTGAGTCTACATTTCGAAAAGGGAAATATGCCCCGCGGTACCTCGACGTTTGGAAAATTTCCACCCCCTGTCGCCCTCCCCCTGTCCCCTATACCCCTGCTCATGTATGTCACCCATCGGACGTGTTATTATCTACGATTTGCTAATTAAATCCTCCTTTTCGATTTCAATACGATGAGAATCCAACGATTGCCCTATACTCGTTGTACCATTGTTATTTTATTTCCGTTTCTTTCCCCCCCTCATACCACCCACCCACCCCCATCCCTTTTTTCGATTTGCATGATTATTCGAAAATTGTTGAATTAAATGACGAGGAGTTTGCGTTTCGTGTAGGATATAGAAGTGTGTTTTTTATATATTTAGAATATGTTATCAATTTTTTATCTTGATGCACATAATTTGTTGACAAAGATTAAGAGAAAAGAGAATTAGCACGTTCTGTGCCACGTGTACCACCGGTGGGTTACACTTATCATTAGACATATTTATTTAATGCACAAGTATATATATGTTTATAATAAATTTAACTTTGAATGAAATTATTGATGCATTATACAAAATGCAATATTGAACAAAGCACATAAGTTTGTTTAATTGTTAATTAATAATTAATCAGGTAAAAAGGGGTTAATACAGAACCTGTTAAATAACGTTATAATATTTTATACAATCTTAATATATATAAATTACGTGTCACGTTGTTTGTCCGCAATGGACTCCTAAATTACTGAATCGATTTTAATCAAATTTTGCACACTGTGTGCAATTTCATTCAACTTGATAGATAGGATTGTTTATATCTCAATTTATAATCGCCAATTATTTGTTTATTAACAAAGAGTCATGATTATCTCTGTTAGTTCGATAAGATTCTAACAGATGGCGGTATAAGGTAATTCGTTGACTTAAAGACGTGTGTATCAGACTGATTGGGAGCCACAGCAATGCGTGGCAGGGGCACCTCTATAGTGTACAATATGTTTATTAATATATTAATAATGCCATAGTAACATATGTTTTATCTTCTTTTTTATTTTATTTTAGTGGACACATAGATCGATCGAATGTTCGATTTTAATTGTCTCTAATTAAAATATTCTTTTATTATAAATAATTTATACCTGACAGGGAAGGTTCGCGCAGTGTCATCTCGCACGGGTATAATTATTTGAACGCTAGGGTGTAACAACTTTCGAAAAGGGTGAACACTCTCAATGAAATTCGTAAAAAACAAGCGACCCTGTGGAAGAAGATCGTGCACACGTGTATAAGTGTCTGTGTGTGTGTGTGTGTGCATTTTGTACGTATATATTAAATACGTTAGGTGGGAAAAGAAAATGACGATGATGATGCGCTGTATTGGGAGAAACCGGGGTTCGTCTTCCGGTGTCATGTCGGAAGTGAACGACAACGACAACTACAATGACGACAATGAGCAAACGACATGAGAGATCCCTCTACCTATATATATATATATATGTATATGTACATATAACTACGTATGCCTATCGACACGAATATGCTAATGATTGAACGTACGGCGTTAGAGTTATGCTAATTTCATTATGATTCACCGTAGCAAACATATGCCGTTTTGCTGTTTTATTTCGACCACCTGCAAAGCTTTAATTGTCTATGAATTATTAATTACAACCATGCTTAATGTGTTCCAATTATATTATTATCTTTTGATATTCATATTTACTTTTATACCATTGTCTTATAATCCTTCAATAATATTCATTTCTATTATAATATCAATAATAAATGTAACATTTATCAAATTGTGTTTGTATCATTGGTCTAATTGTTAATCCTTTGAACTGAAATGTTTTGTAAGAACGAAATAATTTATTATTAATCAGATTCTAATAATAAATAATATTTAATAATTTTACAGTTTTTGTTTATGAATGTAATTTAATTATATTAATATAAATATTGTATTATTTTACATTAATATTAACAAACGTTTATATGTGTCGATAGACTATTGGTAATTTGTATCAAACACATCATATATGCGTCCATAACACTCTAATTATTAATTATTTACAAAAGTTTAAGTTACTTTAGTATTTGGTATATTAAGTTACTATTAATTTAAAAAAAAGCTGAATGGTTTTTAATGAATAAATGAGAAAGAAAACAGGTGTTGTCGTATGAAGTACCAAATAATAAAAAAAAAAAAAAAATACAAAATTAAGAAAACTTGAATAAAATAAATGAAAGGGGTGATAAAAAAAGAATATTTTGAAGTAGACAAAACAACACTTGTGTTGTGTACAACTTTAAAATGCATACGAATGAATGGATAAGAGCAGAGATTGGGATGGGGGTGAGGGTGAGGGTGAGGGTGAGGGTGAGGGTGAGGGTCAGGGTATGAAGTAAGAGAAGAGAAAATATGTTTATACTACGTAATTCAAATGGATGCTTAGCAAACGGAAATATTATTAGTATCTTATATTTTATATAACAGCAGAACGTCACACATGATTTAAAGTAATGAGAGAAATGTTTGATATATTACTTCGTCGAATCAATTGTTTTAACTATGACAGATTATGTCTGATCCCTTTTAGCTGTCAATCATGCTTGTGACCGAAGGAACATATACCCCTGTATTAGTAAATATATATTAATTATATAATTGTATGGGGATCATATAATTGTAAGGGTAGCTCATAGATGGCTCTATTGGTATCATTTCGATGAAAGTTTGTAGATGATACTTGTTAGATGATTTCTTGTAGAAATTGTCAAGAGTTTTTTGTACAAATTCATTGTTTATATAAAAAAAAATTAGTTAATAAATTACAATTTCATAATATTTTATTTCAAATTGATTAGTGTACGAATATTTTGTACATACTACGGTATATATGTCAAATATTGTATACTAATGCATACTAACCTAAAAATAAACTTAGTTTTAGTAATTATTTATTTAATAGTAATTTTTATATAATTATTCGATATACCTTATTTATATAATAATTTAATATAAAATATATTTAATATAAAATAATATTTATTTTATATTACTATATACAGAGAGTAACTATAAATTACTATATAAATAGTAATTTATATTTATTCAAGTAAATAATTATAATTATTAATTTAATAGTAATTTATATAATTACTTAATAATACTTCATTTATATAAAATATATTTAATATAAAAAATATAATATTTATTTTATATAATAAATAGTAATTTATATATTTCTAATTTAATTGATTACTTCTAATCAAATGAATAATTTTAATTGAAATATACATATGTGTAGATATTTTTCTTGTATTTTTCTTTTTTTTTTTTTCACGTTCATAAAACCCTCCTTGATATTTTCATCATACTTTTTTCATGTGTCTTTGTATATAATTCAGATCATATTTTATTCCAGAAGAATGCTAATTAACAATTGGCAAGTTCGCACGACGAAATCGTAAAACGGTACATTGGCACGATCTAACAAGGCGTGAAGGGTGAATTAGGCGATGACGTCATAAGGCTACCGAAAACATTTCGATACTACTACAACTACAACTACAACACAACAACAATAACGAGAAAGACACGGATTGGTATAGCATGAGCTATCGTGTCACCATCATCACAACCACTACCACTACCACTACTAATACAACTACTAGTACCAGTAACAGCAGTGAACCAAAGAGGAAAAGGAAAGAAGATGGTGGATCCCTGCAGGCTCGTAAAACGGCGCAATGGCCCTGAGAAAAGAGAAGGAGAACACTTTGGTTGGGCCAAAAAGCGGACGGAGGTCGTCAATGTTGATGATGCGTGGATCACGATCTACTGACGGCTCCATCATAGCCCTAACCTCCCCCATCCTCCTCCCATCCCTTTCTATCATCTCTTTCTGTCTTTTTTGCTTGCTTGYTTGCTTCCTTTCTTCTTTGCTTGCTGGTTCTGGGCTGCTATTCACCTCTCAATGTAGCCTATTCCATTTGCTTTATTGAAATAAGTTTCGTGATCGAGTTCTCGACCCTTCCAACAATATTTCTGATATGGATCTTGTTTTTGATGGATACGAAACGATTCAATTAAAATGACTATGATGAACTATCATATTTATTTTCTTTGTTCTTTTTTTTTTTTTTTTTTAATTTTGTAATATTGTTTAATGATTTATTAAATGTTTATTATCATTGGCAAAATGTTTGTGATCTTTTGTTAATTATTTTAATAGATAAATATTTCATATTGGGCTGGCAAACTAAGTGATTACGGATTTTGTCGATAGATGGCTTTTTAACACTAGATATACCACCATTTTCTACCACACTAGTCAAAATTCACTGGTGTATAGAAAAAAATACTTTTTGAGGCTTTCAGTCTTGATTTAGTCTTAAAAAATAACAAACAATGTGTTTAACAATAATAATTTTAATAGATTAATGGATTTATAGACATTTTTAAATAACAAAACGCTTAATTATTTTATATATCTAGTGTTAAAATAACCAATGAGTGAGTTGCCAACCCAATATAAGATTTATGGTAGACATATATTTATTTATGAAAAAAGAAATGTTACGTTTTTACAAAAATACTATATTTTTGGATATAAATTAATTGAAATAGTAAATTAATTTAGAATGTGTAATAAAACCAAGTATTTTGTTCAATTTTATGGATGAGTTAGGTCTACTGTTTTTATTTTTTTTTAATTTTATTTTAAACCACGTGCCATCTTGCAAATAACGCATCCCCCATACAGATGCAAAAAAAAAAAAAAGGGTATACGATTAATTACTTACTTCGCACACTTTAACGCGTTTCCTTCTTTCAATTATCTTTATTTCTCTCTTCCCGGTTTTATATTCCCCTCTTTTCTTGTATACCCAATGGGCATATCGTTTAAGGTAAGACGTTGGTTGTTGGTGGTGAAACCGGTTGTGTTTTACTTTGTTTTTTTTTCTTTTTCTTCTTCTTCTTCTTCTTTTTCTTTTTCTTTTCTTTACCGTATTACAATAAACTCGTAGGTAATTATAATTAACATTAGATCCCAACGGTTATCGTGAGCTTCCGGACTCTAGGAAAAGGGTGCAGCTGTTTCTATCACGTTGAGCGTCTGACTCGTTGCAATTTAATGTTAAAAAATGCAGATAGTCAAGGAATACCAGACTCGTTTTTACTTCTTTTCCAACATTCTACATAAATCATTTTGAAAGTATTAATTGTGTATGAAAAAGAACAAGAAAAAAAAACAACCAAATATAATATAATTTGAGGTTATAAAAGTATTGAAAGACGAAATTACATTTTTCAACAAATTTCAATAAACGTGCAGAACAAATTACGAAAATTAATAAACTTAATACTTTAATTAATAAAAGAACAAATTAACCCTTTGCACTGTATATCTTAAAAGAAATATCTTATTAAACATTGTAAATAAGCAGATAGATTAACAAAAGACTTGAAATTAGCCATTGGGCGCCGTATCGGCGCCGATCGAGTTGCCACTTAATTCGGCATTCAGTTTCTTGTGCAAAGTGTTAAAAGATTATATTTGACAATTGTTTATTTTTTTTTCTGAACCCATTAATTTGCAAATTAAAGAAGGGGAGGACCAATTTGATTTTAAATTATGGTTCTTTGCACACAAAAAAACCAAAACACGTGTACACTTAATGATTGCTTACAACAACAATTTGATTATTAAACAATACACGAAAATTAAAACAAACTTCAGACAACGATAAGAGAGATAACGATATTGAAATAATATCATAATAAGATTGTAAATAGATAAATAAATCGAACTATATCGAGAGAATCGATCTTTGTCCCTTATTTTTTTTTTTTTTTGTATCTTTCACTTTCTCTCAATAGACATATAGACAAAAGGGGGATGTTATCCTCGAAGGGTTGGTTGGTTGGGAACGACGACACACTCGTTTCTCGCCCTAGTACTATATTCAGCCCCCTCCCTCCCTCCCTCCCACCCCTTCCTTCCTCTCTCTTAACACCCCCTTCTTTCCCCTTCTCACCGTCACATATTGACGCCTCCACTTTATTCAATTGCTCGTCCAACAGGAGAGACCAAACCTTCGACACGCTTTTGCCCGAAGCTCAAACACGTTTTTTCGCTTTCCTCATTTCCGGAATCGAAGCGTGCTCATTCTCTATCTCTATCTCTCTCTCTCTTTCTCTTTCTTTCTTTTTCTTTTATTCTTCGTAGTCTTTCGTACTTCCGGATTTTTCTGATCTTTCAGAACGGACAAAACTGTTTAGCCTCTGACCACTGGAATTGCTATCAGCTCACTCCCACCATTCTCCACCACCAACCACGAGGGAAGTTGGATAAAAATGCTTGGGGAAAGATAAAAAGAAATAAAATAAAATAAAAAAAAAGGAGGAGAAATAGGAGCAATCGATTCGAAACGAAGGGGTGCAGTAGTAACAGCACGCACCACCGTACGTTGTGTCTCTTACGAACCCGAGCCGTAATTTTTCTCTCATCGAGCGCATCGCTCGAGCATTTTTATTGGTAATTAAAAGTCACCGGTCTGTGTGATTGGAATTAATGGTCAAATGGTCAATCCGCCAGAGGGAGGGAAAAAAGTTGGCTGTAAAATCGTTTCAACTACAAATATACAAGTACACATCACCATCAACCACCACTACTACCACCAGTAGACCCATTACCAACACTATTATATCACTTATTCTTCTATTATTATTTTTGAAGTGAAAACTTCTTTAAAATGGGTGTGATTTGAAAAAATGTAACGCAGCGGTAGGCGGCGATGTAACGGAGCGGTAGGTATAAAACAAAGGTAACTCCGATTGGTTCTTAAATTATTAAATTCAAGAAACTACAATAAAAAAAAAAAAAAAAAAAAAAACAATAAAAGTACACGTAAGATAAATAAGACAAAATAATATTTAGCAAACAGCAAGATAAGATGAGATAACCAATAGAAATTACGATAGTACGTATCATATTATCCAAGTGATGGGGAATTCTTTCGAAACGTTTTTTTCCAACCCCCCGTTGACGGATATTATTCGATGAGTCGCAAGCTCACGACGAGCTTACGATGAAGGGGTGGTATGAATGTGGGTGTTGGTGTGGGTGGTTGTTCGAAATACTCGACGTCTATCTGTCATTACGAGAGATTTGTGCTCGTCCAAAACCGAAGTTCGACCTTCTGGTGCCGCGTTACGGTTATGTGAATCCATCCCTTCACCCTCGTCCCTCCCCCTTCAGTCACCATATTTTCCCTTCCTTTTTCTTCGAGTAAGTTTTCTAGGCCATACAGGCAGCACCCCCCCACCCCACCCCACCCCTGAACATGGGGTGGCGTAATCGTCGACGAACGTATATAACAATCCCAAAAGCATAACCCCGTAGAAAGGCAAGGAGGTATAAACGCTATGAGAGGTTTGCTCACTCCGGAAATGGTGAGAGAGAGAGAGAGAGAGAGAGAGAGAAACTTCGAGATATCGAGGAAAATAGGAAGAAGCTAGAAATCGTTGTTGGACTGGCACTCAGACGACAAAGATATCTTTAGAACCTTCCCAACCATATGGAATTGTTTATGAACCACATATAAATACGCACACACTACACATATACATACACACGTTCAATATTATTTTCTTCCTTCYTTCCTTCCTTTTTCATCCCTTTTTTTCCCCATTTTATCTTATATTCCACGTTTAAGTATATAATCATAATTTTTTATCAACCATTTTCTATCAACGAAACACTGGCTACTCGATTAACTCAGTTAACTGTGATTGACGAGTATACACGTCATGAGTATAATAAAGTAGTGACCATTGGTTATTTAAATTGTAATTTTTCTGGAAAAACAAAAGGTATATAAAAAATTTAATTTAGAAAAACTTGATTAACCCTTGAAGGGGTTAATCCACATGGGGCGGTTTGACACCAATCAAATTTTGGATCTCTCGAAAATGGTAGTGAATTTGAAAAAATGAGTTAAGGGGACCTTCTACTCTGAGCACCTAAAAAAAAGGCTATTTTCGCGAATTTTTTCCAAGAAAACTATAAAAGATATCGATCTAAAAGTTGTTGGGTTTGTTAAATTGAGTCTTAAACTATATAAATGAATTTTTATTTTTTCATTTTAATTAATTTTTTATTGCAAAAACAGTAGTATAAAAAAACACCTTAAAACTTTAGTGCTTTGGTAGMTYHATCAGAACTTGAGAATGGCTTACCTGAAACATAAAAGTAAAATGGTTAACCCCGGCCCATTAATGGTAATTGATCATTGGCCGATTAATAATAGTTGATCATCGGCCCATTACCGGCATTTATTATCGGCCCATTACCGGCATTTATTATCGGCCCATTACCGGCATTTATTATCGGCCCATTACCGGCATTTATTAT
>NW_015149151.1:143632-157657 GCF_001465965.1 Polistes dominula
ATTACAAATATTTAGTATCGGCCCATTACAAATATTTAGTATCGGCCCAGCAATGGGCCACGTTTTATTCAAATTATTAGCCCATTAACATCATCATAATTTAATAATCTATATATCATCATCTTCAGACAGTTATATATTTCTCTATGTCTGATCCCCCGAAAAATATACCTGACAATACGAAGGATTATACAGATTACAATAAAAAAAACTGCTTGCATAAACAATGAAAGAGAAAGGGATGTAACAAGATAAGAGTCGTCCGTGCGCGCCGAACGCTCAGGAAAGCGGTCCGAGGTAGTTACGTTCAGGCACCAAAAATGTAGTTAGAGACATCGGATCTTTTTGAAATTTTAACACAATATTTCTACATATATATACATTCGAAAAATGTAAAAAAAAAAAAATAAAATTTTTTTAAATTGCAGAGTAGAAGGTGCCCTTAAGTGTCACTATCTAGTGTTAATTTAGATCACTAACTATAACTATTCTATTTTAAAAAAGATGTATCAAACTACTTTTAAAAAAAAAAATTGCTAGGTTTAAATATTAAATAGCATCTTCAGGAGACGCGTTCAAACAATTTGGGGGTGTCAAACACCACTCACAGTGCACTTTAACGTAATTTTTACCAAGTGTGCACTTCAAGGGTTAAATTGACAACAAAATTAACCTAAAAAAAAAAACAACAACAATAATAAATTTAATTTTATATAATTTTAAATATGTCAAAAGTTATAAATAAATAACGAGCCAATAGTGGTTGTTTCGGCTATTACACACATGTTACGTGTGTGAGCGGCCATTAAATTGTTAATAAGAATTATGTCTTATTATTTATGTTACAATTATTGTTATCAATTATGAAATTAATAAGAATAAGAATTAATTATGAAATTAATAAAAATGAGTGTCAAGCATCATTGTTTGTTTAAATAATTCATTATCCTTTTCTTCTTCTTATTTTTTGGGGGGGTTTTTCTTTTTTCGTAAGATTGACGAAAAGTTTTTAACTTACTTTAAACGTCAAGTGACTAAAAATGGAGTTTGACTTTTATCCAACATAGAAAGTTAGGGAATAATATACCCATACTGTTCAGCCACAGAGTAATATTGATGGACGATGACTCGTTGGTTATGTTGGTACGAGGGTGATACTTTATCATCCAAGAAACGAAGAGAGCATTATGACTCGATTAATCTTCGATATTTATATTAGAGGTTCATTAAATAAAATATTCTTTACACCGATGAAGGATATTAAGTGCCCACTCTACTACAACGTCGTTGAGAAGTCACCCATTTTAAAGAAAAAAAAAAAAAGAACTTTGTCATTTAGGTTCAAATATTCGATAAAGAAGGGTGTTGGAAGATTATTTTTCTTTTTCAATTATCTTTATCACGAATACATCATTCATAATCATTTTTGTATTCATTTTTCATTTAAAAAGTTATCCCAAGATGATAATTCGAGTTAAAACAAAAAAAAAGAAAATGAGAATCTTTTTTTATATCAATTTTGCTGTTCCTGTTTTGCAACCCTCTTGTATCTTTTTTTTTTTGTTGGCAACTCAAACGAGAGAGAGTGAGAGAGAGAGAAAGAGAGAGAGATAGAGAGAGAGAGACGAACTTTAATCTTCTATTCATGACGCACCGATGAACTTCGAAAGCATCCCCCCAACATTCATAAGTACTTCAAATATTTGCGAGCTTTCATATAAATGACGATCGGTATATGTAATATATGTGTATATTAATAATAAGTATGTATCATATATATATATATATATATGCATACTCTTGAATTTTATTTAACATTTCAATAATCAATTCGTTATTGTTTATTTAACAAAATATCAAAATAATACAATTAATTTTCCATTATACAATTATATTTATTTAATATTTATTTTATATTTGATTTTAGTTCAAATCTTTTGTTATATGATATTGCAATTTAATTTTTTTCTATTATATACTCCACAGGAAAAATTTTTTAGTAAATATGTAATTAATAAAAATATTAATAAATATATTATAACTTAATAAATAATTAATAATATTAAATAATAATATTAATATTTTATTAATATACAATTATATTATATTATAATAAATATTAATATTATAACGTAATCAATAAAAATAAATAAAAAATAAAAAATTAATTTATTAAATATGTAATTAATAAAAATATTAATGAATATATTATACTTAATATATATATATAATTAAATAATTAATAAATATTAAAAACTGTTATTAAAAATACGTAATTATAGTACTCACACAAAGGGTTCACATTATATTATTTCTACCCCTATTATTTTATGAATTACTATATACATACATTTATGAAATCTTTAACCATGAGACACAAGTACCAACAGCAAAACACAAAAATACCAAAAAAATAAAGAAATAAAAAAGCATCTAAATCAAACAGATATACTCGTAGAATCTGCCAATAAGATAAGCGTCTTATCAATAAACAAATATACACAAGAATCCTACCTTATATAAAATAATAAATTTCACATATATGTCCGATCTGTACAATTCGATAAATCACAACATTTTCAAATCGATACGATGACGCTTCCTTCCATATTCTTTTTTATTTTTCAACAGAAATAGATGTTGTTGTTTTTTTTTTTTTTATCCAACAAAAAGGGGACACTCTTATTTTCAACGAAGGTATATCCACAAAATCCCCATTGATATGCAAACCAAGTCTGTGATCGTAAACTTTGCGTAATATTACGGGGATTCTTTGCGATCTTATACCATCCACCCCATCCACCCCCTTCTTACCCCCTTCTCTCACTCACTCACTCACTCACTCACTCACTTTTAGGTTCACTCTACTTAAATCTAACTATCCCTCTCTCTGTCTCTCTCTCTATCTCTCGTTTTCCTTATTTCCATCTTTTTCTGACAAACGAACGAGAAATCGCGTTACCATCGAAAAAGCATCCTCCCTCCTCCTCCTCCTCCCACACCCTCCTCTTCCTTTTTCTGGATTTTCTTCTTCTTCTTCTTCTTCTTCTTCTTCTCTTTCTGTTCTTCGTAGCCCATTTTTCTCGTATCAACCAAGTACGATTTTATCCGAGCATTATCCTCAACGATGCGGCGAACGGTTTAAACTTCGACTCCGACCATAATCACGGCGTAAAGCTAAAATACAAAGGCTCTTTTTTTTTTTTTTTTACAGGTGAACAACTTACTTGGGTGTCCCCTACTCTTACTTTTATATATGTTTTTTTTTTTTTCTTTTATCGAACGAGATATAGAGATAAAGTGAGAGATATTAAGTGCTTTATATCGCGTGCTTCTAGTGAATCGTTAACGAAAGAGAGTGTATGTGTAAGAGAGGGAGAGAGAGAGAGAGAGAGAGAGGGAAACGTTTAAAAGTCTTGAGAGTACCGATCTTCGAGGTGCTGGAAAATTTTTCAACGAACGAGTACTTAGGTTTTTGTGTATCTTTTTTCTTTTTTCTTTTTTTTTATCTTTTTTCTATCTTTTTCTATTTTACTTGAAGCCCGATCGGTACCGTTTCTAAGAACATACGTAAAGATAATATTAACGATCGGCCGTAATAAAAGTTTTACTGTCCTAGACGAGTTTTATAGTTTCTCTTTCTCTCTCTCTCTCTCTCTCTCTCTCTTTCTCTCTCTAACTCTTTCTTTTTTTTTTATTCTTTTCTTCCTTTCGAGAGACTTGGCTTGCTTCGCGAAATTCTTACATTGTTCTTAATACATACATACATCCTTCCACTGCTCGTAATTTTATTCGATTCGTTGCTTTCCCAAGTACTAATGATGTTTACCAGTGTTATATATATGTATAATGGTGGTGGTGGTGGTATTAGTAAAATCGTATAATAAATTACAGGAAAGAATCGTGTTTTTTTTGTTTGTTATTACGACCGATGCAGCACGACGTTTGTCCCTAATCTTCTTCCACCGACTTTCTCTTAATTGTAATATTTATTTCATGATGTATGTATATTATATATACAAATATATAACACGTCATACAATAAGTCTTTGATCTAATTAGAAAAAACCAATTTTGTTTTTGTACAAATTCCACTTTATTCATCAACATACTCTCATTCTAAAGTGATACATTCATTCCAACCCTCCTCTAACTTTTATGCTCTCTTTTATGTCTTTGCTCTCAAAATAGGCCTCAGTTTATGCAATCACTTCTTCATTTGAGCCAAATTTCTTTCCCTGAACCCATCTTTTTCATGTCTGCARAAAGYCAGTAGTCGCTTGGGSCCAAATYTGGAGAGTACGGTTGGTTGGGAAKCAATTCAAAGTGTAATTCATTSAATTAAACCATTGTTAATGCGTTGTTGTTTCTGGTCCAGTGTGAGCAAACACGACACCCACTTCGAAAGCAACTTGCACATGCCCAAATTTTCATGTCAAATTGTAAAGACACTACCTTCTGATATCTTTAAGGTGTCAGCTATCTCACACAACTTCATTTTACTGTCTTTCAAAACTATTTTGTGCACATTTTTGATGTTTTCCGAAACAACTGGCGAATTTGGGCAACCAAGAGCGTTCAGCATCATCTGTGCTTGTACAACTGCGTTTAAATTCAGCATACCAGTAAATAATAGTTGATTTCATTAGGTGCAGAGTCCCCATAATGCTTATCAAGCCAGTGTTTGGCTTCAACAGTATTTTTCCCCATCAAAAAAGTGTCTAATCAACCCACAAAATTCCTTGGTATTCATTGTCTTGAAAATTACAAAAGTGGGGTCACTGAAATGACTGTAATTTCTAAACTAATGGTCAGAATGCTATGAAATTTTAACATGTACTGTCTAAAGGTTAGTATTACAGGAAAATCATATGGGTTTGTCAACCATGTGTCAGACCAAAGACTTATTTAGTGACGTGTTATATACATATAGAAAGAAAAAGAAGAAGAAGAACTGACCGGTAATAGAAAACTATTACTCTTATTATTATTATTCTTTCTTTCTTTTCCTACTAGTAGGTACGCATAGATAAATTTTATTTCAACAAAAAAAAAATAGAATAAATACAACCGTTGGTATGTTATAACAATTCTCACACATTTCCATGCAAATGTATGGAAATATTTTCAACCGCAATTTCGTAACTCACTTTGACGATTGAAAGGAACAACAAAAAAATCAAAGTAGTCTATGATGCGTTTGGTGATTCCTGTATGACAGAAAAAAATTATTAAAAAAAAAAAAAAAATGTGTATAGAAAAGGAAACAATGTAAACTGGAAAGAAAAAAGGAAAGTAGAAAAGAGAAAGAGAGAGAGAGTAAAATATAATAATAATCCGTTTTGCATATCGACGAATTTATGATCCAGTCGAACTCGTTCCGTTCCTCTCTCTCTCTCTCTCTCTCTCTCTCACTCTCTCTCGTCAGGAGGGTAGTTTTAACCCTCTGAACGATGCTTTATGATATCGATGAAACGTTCGTCTTCTCTCTCTCTCTCTCTCTTTCTATCTATCGTTACAACAACGCACAGCCAATCGGAGTTCTCATATGTGTTCCACCCCATCTCCGTTATTTTCTTCTCTCTCTCTCTCTCTCTCATACTGTTTCTCGTATCGACGAATTTATTGTCGAGCTGCAGCTACTAGGTCCATTGTAACGGAGATTGTTTACGATATTGACTCTTCCTTTTATGTTAATCCCGTGTCCGAACGATGACGACGATGACTATGCCACACTATGGTTAAAGTATGTTGAAACTGTTACATATACACACGTATACACACTTACGTTACATCCTTAACAATGTAACTCATATGTGTACATGTGTGTATATATATATATATATGTGAAACATTCGACAAGGGTTGCGGTGACAGGGTGGAGAGAAACAGTACAGTACTGTACAATATCGACGAATTTACGAGGAAACGGACGACCTATCCCAAAATTCACGAGAAGAGAAACCCCCCTTCTTCTTCTTCTTCTCTCTCTCTCTCTCTCTCTCTCTCTTTTAGGTTGTCGTTCTATCTATCTCACTACTATGCTAATTGCGTCAATTAGCATAGGAAGTATCGGCAAATGAGACTAGGACTCCTGTGACGAACGGTAGCAGTAGCACCACACCACACACCACACCACACCATATACTATCCAACCCAATGGAAGAAGAGAGAGAGAGAGAGGGCTGAGAAATGGATATTTGTCCTGACATCGACCGCAATTAGGCGCTCTGCGGAGTACCGACAAAAAAAGAAGTCTTTTCTTTTTCTATGTTACGAATACAATAACACCTAGAATTGTTATATACGATCTTTGCACATATATATATGAAAAGAAAGAAAGATAGATAGTTGTTTAATGATAGAAAGAGAAAGGAACAAACAAAGTAGTATAAATAATCGTACAACGTATAAATCGTAAATTTCTTCAAGAGAATAATTTCAAACACAATGTGTAAGAATACGAAACTATGAGAGAAATGCAATATAAAGGATCGTAAAGGACAGCTGCTGGTTGTCCTATGGATGACGACGATTATCCCAACTGTTTCGAATATACTCTGATATTATAATAGTAAGAGAGAGAGAGAAAGGTCCTACGCCTTTGTATACACGAGGTATTAGCACGAAGAACTTAGTTGGGGTATGAGAGATGATATCCTGGCATCGTTAGGACCCCGTTCCTCGATTTACCTAATTGACAGAAGTAATTAGCATGGCAAGTGGTACGATACCACGTCACTTTCAGTCCTATCTCTTCTTCTCTTTCTCACTCTCGTCTACGTGAAATTCTCTCACGAAATCAGACATTCGTATGTAAACTTTCGCTACTCCGGTTTCTACGTGCAGTGTAGCGAAATGGAGAGGAGGAGGAAGAGGAGGAGAAGGAGGGAATGGTTTTGGGAAGAGGTGAGGGGTTTGAGGGTTAGCTCGTTTTCCTCTGAAAAGCAACGTTTCTCTTCGACGTTATGGGCACCGATGGTCACCAAGGGATACTTCGAGTGCTTTATGGTGTATATATGGACCCATACACAATGATGCTACTACTAACTCGGCTATGAAACTATGGAGAATCACGGTTAGGAATATAGATGATCGAATAAGTTTTACACACAGTGAAATATAGAAGAAGATTGAAAGAAAGAGAGAGAGRGAGAGGGAGAGAGGAGGGTGAAGTGAAGAAGATGAGAAGAGGGATTGGGTTGTGTTGCTGCTTGGTGAATTTGATACGGCCCGTTACTGGTCTGCGGGTACAGTTTAGTTAAGTCATTCACGGGGGATTATGAATTCGTCATGGATCGTGATCACCGGATTCGTTTCTATGTTAGTAGAGAAGTAACTTAGAGGAAAACAAAGGACTGTTAATGGGGATGCTGGACAAAGATGACAACGAAGGAAGAAATCTTTCTAGTTTCTCTCTTCATCACATTCTTCACTTCCTTCTTCTTCCCCTTTCTATTCCATCTATTATGTTACAAGATTGTATGCATAGTATGTACACGTACATATACTTCTTCGTTTGGTGTTGCTAGACGCATCAACTTGGAAGATAATCAGGGGATAAGAATAAATATATGGTCTCTCGTTTAAATTCCCGGATGAGAAGATTCCGAATGATCGGATATTAATGGGTTTACTGTTATAATATTATGTGAATGAATGTTGTCTTGTTTGTTATTATGTTGAATAATGTTTTATTAATGTTTCGAATAATTGTATATTGAATGTTCGTTTGCAAAATTAAAATTACGATTAATTCGTGTTTTTTTCTTTTTTTCTTGTATTTTTAATTTTGTATTTTTGTATTTGTGTTTTAATTTGTATTTTTAATCAATCAATCTAAGCAAATTTTGTTTATTTGCATTTCTTCTATTTTTTTGTTTGTTTGTTTGTTTTTAAACTGATAAATAATTAATATTTCGACTGAAGAAAAAAAAAAGAAAGGATTTTAATACGACGTAAAACATTTTAATTACTCATTTTCAAATTGTTTGATGTAAACCATCAAGCACATCGTATTTTATACCGCTGGTGGATACACTTTAACACTTTAGAAAATTGCAAATGTAAAATTCATCGTTTACGTTGCTTACAAATGTTCGTACATAGTTTTTACAACGTTTTACGGAAAAAAAGTAATAAAGTAAAGGTAATGTAAATATATTGAAAAGAAATAAAAAAAAAATTGGCAATGCTTAAGTGATTTTTAGAATATTACTATGATAGTGACTGTACCGATTAAACTATATATATATATATATATACTTATTATAAAAATACGTAAAGCTTATTGAACAAATAAAATGACATAAAAACACCTGTTTGTTTTTCTTTGTGTCTCTTGAATTTCTCGTGGTTGTTTTATCAAGTGATAAGAAGTTGCGGTAGAGATAAGATCATGTTGCGATAAAGAATATTTTTATTTTATTCTATTTTTTGCAACCTTTCGCGATTTCCGTTTCCTCTATGGACAAATATCGTCATTGTATCTTAGGTTGCATGATGAAAATAAAAAAGACGATTACCTTATTGTTATAAAAAATAAATCTTTTAAATAAAATAAATATAAATCGTTTCAAATTTATATGAACAATACAAATATTTCCTTGACACAACCCAAGTATATATTAATATATTATAAATATATACATACAATTATATATATGATATACAAATATGATTTTTAACATTTATATACAATGATATATACGATATATTTAATATTATAATTAATATTATATATATTATAAATACTTAATCTTAAGCTTTGTAGTATGCAGTCGCACACAAACACACACATATACAACCAAGAGTGATAACTACGAAGCATAGCATAAAGAGGAGACCGATAATAGGAAAAACTGTATAGATATATTCCGTCTCATTCTCTCGCTGGCTCAATCCTATATGTTTGTCTCTTTTTCTCTCATTATTTAGTATATCAGCCGTTTCATAGCTCCGTTTCATAGCTTCGTTTCCTAACCGACCGCGTTTATTTATTTTTCAGATCACTCCCATTCTAAAGAAGTTTTCACTTCAAAAATCAACGTACGAGTTTCATTTTTCGTTTATATCTTGATGGTCAGATGGGTCAGAGTGTCGAGAATATAACGCAGGCTTTCTCGGTTATGTTACATAACGAACACATACAAATACATATACACATATATATAGAAAGATAGATAGATAGATAGATAGAAAGAGAAATATATATCTAGAGAGAGAGAGAGATAGGAATATAGAAGGGGTTGTTGTACGGGATGGACACTTAACGCCAAAGTACCGGCCGGAATAGCGCGTGGGTGCACGAGCATTTCATTGGGAAACGCACAGGACGACGACGACGACGACGACGACGACGACGACGACGACGACGATGACGACGACGACAGTGGTGGTGGTGGTGATGGTATGCGGCTCTGCATGTGCGTTACATTGACTGATTGAGTGGCATTGAATTGAATCGAGGGTGGATGCATACGAAGGGAAACTGGCAAATGCCTGCCCGTTACAGAATTGCACCGGCAAACCGGCCATCGACGACTACGACTACGACAAAACTTTGACCACACTTCTATCCACACATATATTACTCTCTCTCTCTCTCTCTCTCTCTCTTTTACTTGTATATGTATGTCTACATACATGTATATTCGTGTGTATTGATATGTGTATATGTATAGAACTTTTTTTTCGAGTTATACACGAGCAACAGGGGCTAGAACGCAATTACACCTGAGTAATAACGCGAGCTACTAGCAATGAGTAAACGAGAGAGTGAGAGAGAGAGGGAGAGAGTGAGAGAGTGAATGAGTAAACGAGGAAACCGTTACAACACCCTTGCCACGAGTCAACGAGTAACTTGCCTACTGTTAGACAGGGACGCACGTGTTTTACATGATCTGTAATACTACTGCAATTCCGGTGCGTGATAAGTAGACACACACACACATACACACATACATACACATAATAGAAGAAGGGGAAACTCCTATTACAATTCTACAGATACGACATACAAATAGAATGAAGAGAGAGAGAGAGAGAGAGAGAGAGAGAGAGAGAGAGTGACACATAGAAACAAAGATAGACAGATAGATGTGTGTTCTTTCATTTTCATATCTATTTGAACATTTTCATGGAAAATGATGGTTCCATCAGAATTTACATCTCTACTTTATCGTATTCTAGCACTTGAAATGTTAATACGTCACTGCACACTTTTAATTTGACGATTATGCTCAGAAACACAAAGATTGGACGGATATAGCCGTCATTTGCGACAACGTGTTAATAAAAGCCAGGAACTTGGGTTTAACGAACACGTTCCAGTTGGAAACAAATTAAATATTGCGTTTTATTCTTATCTTACAAAAAGAACAACAAACAAAACACTTGATTTGATTCTAAACGATGTTGCAAATCGAAAGCAAGGTTGTTTTTTTTTTTTTCAATTGGACGAGTTTGCAAGGAAAATTCTTCAGATGATATGTGCATCCGTCCCTGTACATGTAACGCACAATCGAGGGAGGGAGGGGGAGGGGAGGAGGATGAGGTTTAGGCAACCAGAAAGAGAGAAAGAGTAATAAGAGAGGGTGGTGGTGTTCAACAGCGTTCCAATCCATCTGTAAACTGTCCACTTTGATGGGACGACAATCACACCCCGTGTTGTAACGAAGCTCCACGTTGGCTGGCTGGCTGGCTGGCTGGCTGGCTGGCATTGTCTCGTTTGCGCAGAATTGTAGTACCTGCATGGTCGCACGAATTTATCGTGTACGGGGAACCAAAACAACGAAAATAAAGATCACTTGGCGTTGATTGCACCATTGCGAAGTAATCGAAGCGTTCGTTCCCAAGTACGACACGTATCTCATCGCGATCTCATACTACCACTACTACTACTATTACAACTACATCTATCTATCTATCTATCTATCTATCTATCTATCTATCTATCCATCTCTTTTTTTTTTTGCTTCATCTTCTTCCCATTAATTTTTGTTTCCTCACTCTTAACACCCCCCCCCCATTTCAACGACAATCATATATTTGTTTTAATACGTTTAATATGTTAGTTTAATTTATTATTACAATTATCTGCATTATATTTAAACATTTTGTTGAATAATAACGAAATTAAAATATTACTTATAAAACATATAAAAAAAAATTGCTTTTTCAAATAAATGATATAAATCGATAAATCGTTTATCGATGTTCCATCGGAGAGGAGTACCCGCGTATAATCATATCGAATTTCTAATGAACGGAAAAACAGTATTTGCTAGGCTCTTTTGATCGAGATGGATTCGTAGGGTGTTCCCCTTCCTCTCCCCCTTTGCCCCTTTCCATAGGATGGGATGAGAGAAGAGAGAGAGGGATGATGAAAGGGGGAGAAAGTTCGAATGTAGAGTCGAACCGTTTTAACGAAGTTTGCTGATATAACTATAATTTTGTCCATTTCGCGTCACACAGGGTGCATCGATTTGATTCGAACACACGTAACAGAGAAAGAGACACACACACACACACAAGCATATATACATAGTATATAAACTGGTTTCTATGTATCTCTTTATGTATAAACGTGTTACGTTTATGTATGGAAGTATGGATGGTTGAGTGAAAGCCACACTATAATGCAACCACGTATTTGTAGTGTTTCGGTGAAACACACGTCCAAATCGATATATTGGTATGATCGATACAAGTAATTGCACGGGGATAGGATTACAGAGACGCGATTTGTTCGCCAAATTATACTGGCAATCACTGACTGTCCCGTTTAATCGAGTCTTTATGCCTACCTTTTGTTGTTACTTTATTTCATTTTTAATAATTAAACGATGATCACATAAAATGATTTTTTATGAACACACATTGTCTTTTGATATTTCTCCTTATTGTGTGTGTCACGTGAAAATAATTATTTTAAATTCTACTTTAAATGAGAGTTTTCTTTATTTTAATTATGATAATTAATAATTTGTAATTAATATTATTAAGTTGGCAATTAAGTCATTGGTAATTTTAAAAGGCAACCTATCGACAAAATCCGCTACTACTCATACAAAGTTGCCAATCTACAAAAATTACCATAGATCGATCGATGCTCGGTTAGCTGTAATTGGCTCGATCAATGGCATTTTACTTGGGTTAATACTGGCAAACCATCGGCGAATCATCGGCTGTTAAAAATGGCCCAATAATGATGGGCCCATTATAATTCTTTGTATGGTTACTACTTATTTTTCTAAATGTACTACGATAATTTATGGAATTACAAGATTATCTATGATTATTGTGCGAGTTCTTTCACACACGAAGTTGTTTGAAATTGAAAAAAGAAAAAACAAAATAAAATAAAAATACAAAGTAAAAGGAAGGAAGGAAGGAAGGAAGGAAGGAAAAAAAGGAAAGAATTGCTTTTTCTTCGTGCATGAAGCAACAAGTGTCGTTTTCCTCTTATTTCTTCGTGTCTACCATAAGAGTACATATATACATATGTATAGATGTAGGTAAGTCTGGCTAGCTGTAGCTAGTTGAAATTTAGTGGGTACTAAAACTTTCGGCATATATCTCGCAAAGTGGCGGCATCCATCTTGGAAATGGCCTGTACCAACGGCACTTGGTTGCCAACAACGAAGGAAAATGCAAATTGTCCAATATTTATACTCGACTGTCCTCTACAATGATTTGCATGCCATGCCGAATTTCTCGGCCATCCTTACTATATTTCTTCTCTATACATACAGCAATATATATATATGTATATATGTAACATGTATCTACACTAAGAATTTCAAGTGGAACCCAATCAGACCATGAAAGAATTCTTCTATCGTATTTTCTCAAGCTCCTGCATATTTCAAAGACTAACCAATAGAGAAATTTATTCGGCAACTATTACTAGTACCTTTTTTATTCCATGTACTAAATACGGTTATATATATGTATATATATTATTTTTGTTCAACGTTTACACACATATTTCATCGTACGAATATTTTTCCTATTTATGAGAATTGTTTGAAACGACAAATATATTTTATATAAAAAAAATAAAAACTTATATGCACTTATATATATATATATATAAATATGTAGAGAAATATATTTATTATTTATATTATTATATTATTTATATTTTACTATATTTATATACCATTATATTTATGTAGTATTATTATATTATATTACTAGTATTATTATACTATATTACTAGTATTATATACTATATAAATATAATAGTATTTAAATAGTATTATTATACTATATTATAATTATATATATATATATATATATATATATATATATATATTATAGTATTATTATATAGTATATTTATATAGTATATAAATATAATTATAGACTATATTTATATAATATATTATAATAATATAAATAAAATAATAATAAAAAATAAAAATATAATTCCTAATATAATAAATAAAATATTCTTCTTCCACTTTCCTCTCTCTTCTATTTCTCTTAATGCATTATGCAACGAGTGATATATGTGCGATATTGTGCATTATGCGAGCGACAGATGTAACAGCCTGCCGTTGTTGGTTGCACACCGCCACACCAACTTTGCTTTCCATTTTCTTATATTTCTTCTGAACAGAGCTTACATTTTTCAATGAAAACACAAGAGGAACACGTAGATGATAACCTGTCTCATATCAACCTTCAAATATTTTATATTTCTTTCTTTCTATCTCTCTTTACATTTTATTTTATTCGATTTAAAAGATTTTCAATCGATAGAATATACAATCGATTTTGTTCCCTTGAACGTTTGTTCGAGCAACGATTTTCAAAGCTTTAAGTGAAATTCACGGGACATTTGTGTCTGGAGAGTTGGTGGTTCACGTGACATCGTCCTGATACAGACAGGTCTCTGTATATGGAATCCTACCGTATGTCGCATCTCCTATACATATATATTTAAGCATATATATACTACACACTATTACTCTCTTATATTATATATATAGATATATATATATATATATATATATA
>NW_015149151.1:159396-197819 GCF_001465965.1 Polistes dominula
GTTTTCGAGCCAAGTTGCACACATTTTTTTGTCTTTTTTTTTTTTACCTTTCTCATTCCGTTTTTATTTCTCCTTTTCTCACGATTACGATTGATAAAGAATAATATTAATAAAGAGTGAGATAATATTGTGATAAGAAGGATCATCATTGAAGTATCTTCATCTTTTTATTTTTATATCTGGAAAATTTTAATTAAATTTGATACACTTGTTTTCTTTTTTTTTTTTTTTTGTTATCTAACTTTGGTTTGTAATTTAACGGTTAATATATATAATAAATGTATATTATATTTTAATATTATATTATAATAATATTAATAATTATATTTTATGTATTATCTTAATATATATAAATTAAGTGTCACGTTGTTTGTCCGCAATGGACTCCTAAAATATTGAACCGATTTTAATCAAATTTTGCACACCTTGTGCAGTTTCATCTAACTTGAAAGATAGGACAGTTTATATCTCAATTTATAATCGCAATATTATTTGTTTATTAACAAAGTGTCATGATTATTTCTGTTAGTTCGATAAGATTCTAACAGATGACGGTATAAGGTAATTCGGTTACTTAGAGACGTGTGTATGGGACTGATTGTGATTATATAATATAATATAATGCATGTATGTATTCTATTCTTATTTACATATGATTTATGCATGTATGCATTTACATAGATATTTACCTGAAGATAAATAATACAAACGATTAAAAATTTATAAATGAGAATATCGTTCGGTTATTATTCCGTGTCATGGATTGCGGGAATGCTTTTATCATCGAACTAATGTGATATGTGATTGAACGTTATAGCTATGTGTGTGAGAGAGAGAGAGAGAGATAGAGAGAGAGAGAGAAGGATAAGGGTGATGAGAAAACCTTCTGTCAGGACAATGCGATGAAAAGCGAGATTTGCTTTATTACAGGCAGGTGCCGTTATTCATGAATCCCCGTCGTTCAAATTAATAACAATGGCATTTAACACGTCACCCGTTAACCCTACAAATAAATAATCACGGTTGGTAATCGTGTATCTTATATTTTCTCTCTCTCTCTCTCTGTCTTTCCCCTTTCCTTCCTTCCAATTTCCCCCAGCTACTTTTACTCTTTCGAATTTATTGACGATTAACATAATTTTCTTCTCGAGTACTTCCTCTCACTTTTGAATATTTTTTCTTTCTTCCTTCCTTCCTATCTTTCTACCCTCTAAATACAATTTCGATAATATTTATATCCAATCTGAGCCATTTAAAACGTTAATTTTTTTTATTTCTTACTCTCAACGGCGTTTTACCAAACTCGTTCGTCATAGGAAAAAAAAGGGAGCAGAGAGGAACGTAATTTGTTACACCACAAAACTTATAAGTGTAATCATCATCATTGTCATGAACGTTTACAATAATTGTTCGCAATGAACGAGTTTAATCAATGAATTTTACGTTAATCCATTCGAAACCACATCTTTTTGGGAACACAGTTCTTAAAGACCATCTATTTTGTTATATTGCCAATTTTACATTGCTAAACTTTGATTTCTATACTTTAAAGATACTATTTATACAAAAAAAAAACGTCTTATTTCGACAATGTTTTTCTACTGAAAACAGAAATTGTGGACTGCTCCTGATGTTTTCTTGAGCGTCACTGATAAACTGAATCGTATGACTCTGCACTGATTTCATCCGTTTTTGAATCGTTCACGTTATCATTTTTTGAGATATATGAGTGTCCGGCTTTACGTGAACTCCCTCTATATATATATGTATATATATATATTCTTTCTGCTTTACTCCAAAGAGGTGGTTTCGCTTAACGAGCTATACGAATTGGGGCTGATTGTAAATTGAGCGCGAAACCGCCGTTGATTGGTTTAAAATCAGATCACCGCGACTCCGTCCGGTCTGTCCGTCCGTCCGTCCGTCCATCCGTCCGTCCGGTCCATCCCGTCCAGTTGCATTGGCATCGTATCTATGCATCGCGAAGTAGGAGGCGGAGAAAGACTAGAGTGAATAAATGACACAGAAAGAGATAGAGAGATAGAGAGAGAGAGAGAGAGATAGAGAAGAGAAAGAGGGGAAGAGTGCAAGGTTGGATTGCATGGATGCACCGACACGTTTGTGTGTGTGTGTGTGATCGTGTGGCTCCCTAAAATGAATTAAACGGGTGTGGATCTGTTGCCTAGCAACATTTCTCTCTCTCTCTCTCCCTGTCTTTCTCTTTCTCTCTCTGTCGAACGTAATGCACTCAGTACGCACCATAGTTTTTTTTTCTTGTTTCTGTTACGAAATGTGTGTCCAACTTTTTCTATTTTTATTTTTTTTTATTTTTTGAAAACATCCTCGAAGTCAGCAATAATATCGAGAAAAATTTGAAAATTTGTCGAACGTAACGTCGATTGATGCGCAACCTAACACAAATTATGGCGTTAAAAGAACAAGAAAAAAAAAAGAAAGAAAATAAATTTCACTTTGCTTGAAATGCGTTAGACAATCGCATGAACGAGTTTGAAGGTAGTAGTAGTAGTAGTAGTAGTAGTAGTATTAGTAGTTGTTGTTGATGTACGTTTCGGTGCATGTGTTATTTTCCTAGTATAGTAATCACTGTATATGTACACCTATCTACTACCTCACCCTCCTCCAGCCCCTCTCTCTTCCTATGGTGGATTGTGCAATGCGAGCTTGTAATTCGAGTGATTTACTGATAGAAAAACATTGGGGGTTAGGGGAGAGAGAGAGAAAAAAAAAGGATGGGAAAGGTGTCACACGCTTTGTGCATCGCGTGTCACGCGTCACCGTTTTGTTTATCAATCGTACGAGCGTTCGTTAAACGGCCGATCGAATTTTCGCAAAAATAAAAAAAAAAAAATAAAAAAATAGGGGAAAAAAAAATTTGGAAAGAGAAACAAACGGTGAGGATAATCGAGAAGATACGAACGACTATGAAAACGAAGATCCCCTGTTTGTCATCCCCCTATTTTTTTTTTTTTTCATTTAGTTTAGTTTCGTTTTACTCTTTTCGCGAAAACTATCGTCTCCGATCTACGACAATCAAAAAAAAAAAAAAAAAGAAAGAATAGAATACGCAACAACAAAAAAGAAAGAAAAAAACAACAATTTAAAAAATAAAACCAAAATCCAATCCCCAATTTTTGTGTTGTTGTTTTTTTTTTTTATAGAAACGGGATGGCATTTTATCGTACAGAGTTTTTGGTCACCCTCAAATGATAAAATCTTTTGTCAATGATGTAAAAATGTCGTCGAAGCTGATGAAAAGATTTGTCCAAAACAAAACAACTTTTTGTTCAAACCCTTTTTCCCTATAGGTCTGTTACCGACACGTAGATAATTACGCGTTGTAACGTACGTCAATTCTAGTATATTTTGTAGTTATTTATATAAGGGGTTTTTTACGTTTTTTTTTTTTTTTTCTACACGAACCATCACCCTATATATATATATACGTGTTTCCTCTTTTTACAGTGTAATACATTTTTTCTTTTTTCTTTCTCTCTCACTTTCCAACATGTAACCAAATTTTCATCGTTTCACACGGGACATTGTGATTTACAGATTGACAACACGATCTATGAGAAATTCAATTGAGAGAAATAAAAATAATATTCCCATTTGCGATCTTTCATGGAGAAAACAAAAAATAGAAAAAATAAAAAGAAAATCATATTCGATAAAAAGTAGACAATTTGAGAATAGAAAAAAAAGGAAGGGGGGGGTAGAGGGTGGTGGGATAAGGATTTTAAAAATGAAATATCCTTTCAACTTCCGACTGCACTCGTCGTCGAGTTCCCACAACACGCGTCGTCACGGCCACCACCACCACCACCACCACCCCCTTCCCCACCCCCAACCCTATCCACCACCCTCCTCCCAGTTTCACGGTTGTAACTACGATTTACTCTCTTTTTATTTATCTCTTTCTCTTTCTCTTTCTGTCTATCTTGTTCTGACCATTCCACCAAAAGCCCAGAACAGGCAGGCAGGCAGGCAGGCAGGCGAGCCTTTAAAGTTTCAACCCTAAAAGTGTTTTACGCTTGGTATCACCCATTGATCGAATTTAAAACTGATGCGCGTAGTGGTGGCACTGGTAACGGGGGTTGGTGGCATCGTTCGAGTGACATCGCTTTGACACCCGGATGTACTGATTTTACAAGCAGACACGCGGCGGAAACGGATTCTCGGAATGAAATTTAGGGTTGAAAATGCAAAGGAGAGACAGCAAAAGCCTCGAGGGCTGGTTGGCTGCTTCTGGCTGGCTTGTTGATAGAAAGAGAGAAGGTTGAAGGTTTCTGAAAGGGTTTCCTACTCATCCCCTGTCTCCTACTTTTTTCTTTTTCTTTCTTTTTTGTTTTTTTTTTGTTTAACATGTTCATAATGAATTAGGTTTATTTTCTTTTGTTTAAATTTTCCGACTTCTTATTTCAACAGTGTTGTTTAAAACATATATTTATTCTAACATCGATTAGTTCAACTTTTTATTAGAATATACTTTTCTACACTCATATTCATCAAAGATATTATTTTAACAGTTTGAACTCTGCTCCAACTGACAGATTTAAGTGGCAACTCGAGTGGCGCGGATACGGCGCCCGGTGGCTGATTTTAAGTCTTTCATTACTCTATCTGCTTATTTAAGATATATGATAAGATGTTTCTTTTAAGATATACTTCAAGATAATACTTAAAGGACCGAAAAGGGACTGTAAGGTTTACTTTGATCGTAATACGTCTGAAGGTAGGTGGGAAGTAACATTTTATTGTGATACGTATCCTGATAAACACCTAGGTGGTTAAAATCGTTTCGAATTGTTGGTTAGGTCAAGTGAAAAAGGCCTTGAGTGCAAAGGGTTAAATTAAATGAGAAATGATTGGATCATTCATTTTATATAGATCAAGCGAATTATTGGATTTAATCATTATTATTAAATATAATGAAAATGGATGATCATTGGGAACTGATTTGTTAAGTGATATTGTAATTTGAATTAAATCGATAACAGAACTGCTTTACTATATATATATACATGTGTATATTTATTTACATTTTCTATAGCATCGGATCGGAAATCAAATAAGGCTCGGGTTTCCTAAAAAAGTCGATATTTACCAGGAAATAATGGATTTGAAAAAGGGGTTACAACTTGACTGACACTGGTTATTTAGTAGACCTGAAAGTAGGTTTCCAGGTAAACTGCTGATAGGATTCCGTGATAGACGAAAAGAAGAAGAAGAAGAAGAACGTTCCTCGACTTTCAACGAATTCCTCGAATGTGATTTTTTTTTTTTTTTTTAGGAACACGAAGACCTACCTTGGACCTAATCGTATCGTTTTACCAAATATACTACTACTATATAAATATATTTTTATATACATTGTATAAGTATTTATTTTACAATATTTATACAATATTTATTTTACAATATTTATACAATATTTATTTTACAATATTGTGTATAAATATTTATTTTACAATATTGTACAAATATTTATTTTACAATATTGTATAAATATTATTTTTAGTATTTTAATTGCAGTTATCTTAAAAATTATTGAGTCCTTGCTCCTGTAACCATATATATTTGTCAACAGGGAAGAAAAATCTATCATCTTACAAAACTTGAACAAAATCCGTGAAGGCAAGACCCTGCACTCCCCTTGTCAGGGAAGGGTAGTAAGAAACGATCTTTTCTCGGCCCGGGGACGTTATCTCAGGATTACTTTCTTTCATTCGTCCTGGACTTAAGGATCCTAAGGATGAAATATGCATACTATGGGTTCTTTAAAGGGCTACGATTCTTTCCAAGTAGAAAGCCTGTTTTCATCGTAATTACGTCCGTTAATTGTACAAAACCTCTTGGTCCTTTCCCCTCTTACTCCTCCCCCTCACCCTTATCCTATCGTCCCTGTCACTTTTGTTATTTTTATGTACGTGAGTACAGATCTTACGCACCGAAAAGATGGTTATAAAAGAATCTTTACGAGGTCGTGTTTCGTGAGACTCGCCTTGTAATGGGATATATGGCCGTAGGTCCTTCTTAGGCCCGGAAAGGATTAACATCGCTAATTGTTAGTCTTCATGGGTTTAGAGAATGAGTAGGTATTGCTCAGAGAAGAACCACTGTCCTGGAAAATTAAGGATTAAACTCACCCTTTCTGCCTCTACTCTTACTTTCATTTCTCAAAGTTATTATTACTTTGTATTTCAACATAATGTATCACGTATATTATGGTATTCATACTATTATTGCATACAAATAAACTTAACTGTAATATTTATTTCATGATGTATGTGTATTGTATATGTATATAACACGTCATTGAATAAATCTTTGATGTAACTAGGAAAAACCAATTTTTTTTGTACAAATTCCACTTTATTCATCAACATACTCTCCTTCTAAAGTGATACATTCATTCCAACCCTTCTCTAACTTTTATGCTCTCTTTTATGTCTCTTCTCTGAAAATAGGCCTCAGTTTATGCAATCACTTCTTCATTTGAGCCAAATTTCTTTCCCTGGACCCATCTTTTTCATGTCTGCAAAAAGCCAGTAATCGCTTGGGCCCAAATCTGGAGAGTACGGTTGGTTGGGAAGCAATTCAAAGTGTAATTCATTCAATTAAACCATTGTTAATGCGTTGTTGTTTCTGGTCCAGTATGAGCAAACACGACACCCACTTCGAAAGCAACTTGCGCATGCCCAAATTTTCATGTCAAATTGTAAAGACACTACTTTCTGATATCTTTAAGGTGTCAGCTATCTCACGCAATTTCATTTTACTGTCTTTCAAAACTATTTTGTGCACATTTTTGATGTTTTCCGAAACAACTGGCGAATTTGGGCAACCAAGAGCATTCAGCATCATCTGTGCTTGTACAACTGCGTTTAAACTCAGCATACCAGTAAATAATAGTTGATTTCATTGGGTGCAGAGTCCCCATAATGCTTATCAAGCCAGTGTTTGGCTTCAATAGTATTTTTCCCCATCAAAAAAGTATCTAATCAACACACAAAATTCCTTGGTATTCATTGTCTTGAAAATTACAAAAGTGGGATCATTGAAATGACTGTAATTTCTAAACTAATGGTCAGAATGCCATGAAATTTTAACATGTACTGTCTGAAGATTACTATTACAGGAAAATCATGTGGGTTTGTCAACATATATGTGTCAGACCAAAGCCTTATTGAGTAACGTATTATTATAACGATTTTTATCTAATGTCGATCAAATAATTTCATCATCCTAAGATCGATTTCTCGAAGAATTCAATATAAGTACACATTATACAATAATCATCACAATGACACTGTTTTAAAATGTTTCTTCTATATCGTTCTCGCGTTACTGTTTGCTCTTTGCTTGACGAAAGGGAGATTCTCGGATTTATACGATAAGAATACTCCTTCTTATTTATCCGCTTCTAAAGTATCACGTTACCCGTGTCGGATTACGGTTTATCAAGTTTTTAACCATGGGGAATAGCATTAGGGAGCTAATATCGCGTTTCAAATTTTCATCGTTCTGCATTGATCGACCGTATATACAAAAAGAAATAAAAAATGTGTTTTAAAATGTTCATTATCATTCAAATACATATATATATATTTTTTTGTTCTATATATGTATGTAAATGATAATTAATATTCATATAATTGCAATGTTTATAATTGAATAATTATTAAATAAAAAAGGAAATAATATGTCAATGTCGTATCGTGCAGACGAATGATTATGAAACCCGATGACACTTCTGATACTTCTGCGTACCATCGAACTGATAATTAATATTCTGTCAATAAATATGAGTAACACCTGGTCACTTATTATTCTAAGAAATTCTTTTGACTAGTTCATCGAAACATATTATTTTATCATCTATGATGGATCATTTAACGTCGCTAGTCAACGTTATCGTTTTTATTTCTATGATACTTAAGTATTCACAATCTCATAATAGGCTTAAAGTCGTATTGGAGGGTGAATAAAAGATAATCAACATTGATTTCATCGTAAAGATGATCATTTTCATTCGAATAATATATAAATTTATTTTTCTTATTATATTATTATTAATAAAATAATTTTCATTAAAAAAAAAAAAAATAGAAAAACTATTTTTAATATTGGTATTATATAATATGAATTTTATTTCAATATTTAATAATTATTATAAATATATTTTATATATTTTAATTTTATTAAAATATTATTATATTAATAGTATTATTATTAATTTAATATTAATAATATTAATATTAAATTTAATTATTATTATTATTAATATTATTAATAACAGGTAGGTACATAACAAATAAAAAATGTGTTCATTATATGCTACAACTTAACTATCAAGTTCATTCACCAACACCTCCTTTATTTCTTTTTTCAAAAACATTTTCTACGTCTATACACCTTCGTCATTATTACTATTATTATTACTATTATTATTATTATTGTTGCTTTGTCACGTTAAGGTGTCCGACAGGATTTTTTTTTTTTTTTTAAACGAACACTGTGATTTGAACGATGTTTCTCGTCTGTTTTCTCGATGTTTGACATAAAAGAAAAAAACTTAACAAATACAAAAACGTGTTATACATATACAATCAGGTGTCGCGTGTTGAGAATTCTTTCGTGAGTGAAATGAGAAGAAGAAGAAGAAGAAGAAGAAGTGTGGGGAGGGGGTAACAAGGTGGGGAATGGCCTGGTAAGTGGGGAAAAATTTAGAGAGAGAGAGAGAGAGAGAAAGAGATAGAATGAGAACGAAAAAACGTAGACTTTGTAACAAACGGATGATAAAATGCCACGCGTTACAGAAACCGATAGATCTTCATTAGAGTACGAGGTGGTGGTGGTGCATAAGTCACGCAACAGGGGGTGATGACTTTTAGCCACCCTCGTAATTCATCGGCACGTATTCTCTCTCTCTCGCTCTCTGTATCCACCCCCGTCTTTGAATACTTAATAATAATAATAATAATAATAATAACAGTGTGACTAGAGAAGGTGCAATTGCGACCGATGACTCTTGGATTTTCCTTAATCGTTTCTTGTAAATCGTTTATTATCATGGGTGTTACTTATAATGGACGAACACATCATTTTGAAGTAACAACCATTCTTTTGTATACTTTATTTGCAAATTGATGTTGTATATAAGAAATGTTTTAATTATATTGATTATAAATTGATATTAGAATGATATTAGGTTTCTTTTTATTATAATACGTGTAATATTACACGTATATAATATTTTTATACATGTATATTGTATATATTGTTAACAAAAGTATGTGAATTTTGTAATTTTGTCTTTTATGGGATTGTTTATGAGTATATTGTTATTGTAATGGATATTTTAGATTATTTTTGTTTGTTCTATTTATTAATAGCTTTAATTTATATATATATGTATATATGTATGTATGTGGATTTAAAATGTGTAATAAAAAATTTGATGAAAATGATAAAATGATGCACTGTCATCAAGGGGATGTAGCTCAGTGGTAGAGCGTTCGCTTTGCATGTGAAAGGCCCCGGGTTCGATCCCCGGCATCTCCAATTTTTTTTGGATTTTCTTTTTTTTTTCTTTTTTCTTTTTATCGAATTATTGGAATATCAAAAACATTTACAAATGTTTACTAGGATTTAACGAAAATTGAAAAATAAAATAAATATTAAATAATAAATTTATTTCTATAAATATTACTTCAATAAATTTATAATTTAATATTCATTATATTTTATTTATTTATTTATTTATTTATTTATAAAGATAATAATAAATATTAAATGATAAATTTATTAGATATTAATTTAATAAATTTATTTATTTATTAAATATTCATTAAATATTTATTATTAAACATAATAAGTATTAAATTGTAAACCTAAATTCAAATTATTAAATACACATAATATTTATGAAAAATTTATTATTAAACATAATTAATATTATATTTACAAAATAATTAAAAAAAAAAAAAACCCAACGAATTAATAATTCAATTTGCTAAAACAATAATCAAACTTGTCAACTAAATACTTGTAAATTTATTAAAATAAACAATTATTATGTTCTCTGTTCTGCAATGAATCTAATTACCACCATAATCATTCGAATTTAACAACACTGTAAAATAAGTTACATATCGCGCTTATTATCTGAAAATAACTTCAAAAAATCTTATGTATTTTTTTTCTTAAATAAATCATCAATAAATTCCTATGAAACATGTCTGTAACCATCTGGTTATTTTCAATATTCCCCTATTTTCAGAATCAGTAAAAAAAAAAAAACGTCATTTTTTGTCTATACAGTAAACAATTGTACTGTCCATTATTTAAGAAACCCTAAAAATAACTCAGAACTTCGACAAAAATGTTTTACGTTTCACGAAGCCCAATAATGATCTCAATTTCGTCCTAGTATATTTAATTATTATGGTTTCTATACATTTAATTATTCCCCTCTCTCCCCCCTCCCTCCTCCCTCCCTCCCCCCTCACACACTAATAACACACACAATAATATTAATCATACTTAAATATACTTATTATATTTATCATATTATTTTTTTTTTTTTTATTAAAGTGAAACTTCTTTCAGATGGTTAATCTGGGAAAATGGAAATACAAGTTGAATCAAAAGTGAAAGGTTTTTAAAAGGAACGTATTATTTCAATGGTAGGTAGGGTTGGAGGGGTGGGGAGAGAAACGGGAAAATATCGATCGGGTAAGCAAGCGATGGATGTGGTATACAAAACCATAAATGTAGTCTTAATGCGAATGGCAAGAGTATAAAAAGAACAGACGATTGACAGTTGAACGGAATTATGGAAGATTTAAGTACTGGTATATATATAGGTGTGTGTGTGTGTGTATTACGTGTGTATGTAATTAGATGATACATCGATTGATAGTTATTGCGACATGCATTTATGGAAAAATGATAATTGGGGATCAGATAGATGAGATAGAATTTGCAAACGAACAAAAAATAACCCAATCATTGGTTGACCAATAGAAGAAAGGGGGAAATCGAATAAAAAATAGTTAAGAATGTACAGTATGTTTCAAAATGCAGAAAAGACATTAGGTAATTTTTTTTTTTTGATGAAAAATAGGGAAATGTCGAATGCTAATTGATGTAAAAAAAAAAAAAAGGAAGAAGTTAAATGGGATAAAATAAAAAATTCCGAATTAAAAGAGATATTCGGTTAAATGGTTTGATTATCGTCGAAAATGAATTTTAAATCGGAAACGAGAATGGACGAATCGAGAGGTACTTTTAATACGAGAGAACAGAAATAAAAAAAAAAAAAAAAATAAAAAATAAAAATAAAAATAAAAATAGAAATGGAAAAGAAGTGGAGGAGTAGGGGGAGTGCATCGCACGAGCGGAATACAACGGTGCTGATGTGAAAAAAAAAAAAAGAGAAAAGAAAAAAAAAGAAAAAGAAAGAAGAGGGAAATTAAAAAAAGAAAAAAAAGAAAAAAACGAGAGACGATGGGTGGGTGATGGTCGATCGAGCGTTGATAATTTGCTTCGTAGGGGTGGTAGTGGTGGTGGTGGTTGTAATTCTCTTTTCCAATGCTGGACGATATTTAACGAGAGAAAGAAGAGAATGGATGATGACTTCTCGAACAAGGAAAAAAAGAAGAAAAGACAAAGAGAGAAATAAACTTGCATGCGATTGCAGAATCGTGTTGACTGCAGCGGAATAACGTAGTTTGGTTAACAACACCACGTATGCACTATGAAAAAGGGTTTTTACGAATATAGGTTTACAACGTATACATATATAGATATATATATGCACGTGCATGCATAGAGACATAATCGGCAAGCTCGTAATCCACTTAGAGCGTAACTGCATCGAAACTGCAGCAACGTATTCCTGCGATTTAAAACGTCCTAGTAGTAGCGCGACGGTGGTTGCTTGCAATGATGCAAGCGATGCAATTCCAAGCATAAATGCGTTTATAACCGAGCGTCTCCTCCTCGTTGATGCACCCACCCTTGTGAGGGTGAAAATGGCAACGATTCGCGTCAGGAAAGTTAGCAGTTGATCTCTCTCTCTCTCTCTCTCTTTCTTTTACCTTTTTTTTTGTATGCATTTCTTCTTTCTTTCTCTTATGCAGTGGGTCTTTGAAAAAACGACGATTATGACGACCGTCGTGGATGACGATGACGATGACGACGACAACCAGGAGACTCGCGAGTGGCAGAGGGCCACCATCGGTACAACCAAGCGAGGGTCGCGAAAAGGGGTTGAACGAAGTTCCTCTGGCATTACGTCATACACGTCAATTCTCTTGGGATTCCCACGGCGTCAGGCAGTCGTCGATGGGTGGAAAGAAGGAAGGAAGGAAGGAAGGAAGGAAAGAAACCTCTTGTTTGTCGGCTCGTTTATAGTCAGGTAAAACGTACTTTATATATATGGGTAATCCCTTACAATTAAAACTTCGCTATGATATGAACAAAAAAAAAAGACAAAAAATAAAAAGAACGAAGGAGTCCGTTTGATCCATTGTTTCAAATGCCCATCATTTCGATTTCGAAAAGAGAGAAAGAGAGAGAGAGAGAGAGAGAGAGAGAGAGAAAGAAGTTGATAAAACATAGACTATTATTACGAATCATACAAAGAGAAAGAGAAAGAGAAAGAGAGAAAGAGATGAGAAAATTGACAAAGATCGATCAAAGTCAGCCCTCTCTCATTTCTCAGTCTCATCCTCTTCCTACCAAACGGGTGTAATTTTGTATACAGGGAGGGTAAATGTGGGTGATGACGAATACACCACCACCATTACACCACAGCCAAGTGTCGTACTCGAACGAAGGAATGAAGAGGAAATAGAAAAAAAGAAAAAAAAGAAAAAGAGGAACATAATGGGAAACGGTATCTCTTGCTCGCGGGGATAATCGGCAGGTCGTGCGGTCGAGCGGTTCTAAAAATGGGGTTTTAAACCGTTCGGGAGTTTGCTTGATTAATCATCGGCGATCTCGCGAAAACAACGTCGAAAGGACTCGGCCATTAGCGACAAACGACGAAAACTTCGTCATTCACACGCCCAGAGTTTTCCTCGCAAACTGTTTTCAACATAACAGAAAAGGACAGAGATATATGTACATACGTGTGTGTACGGGTGTGTGTAGAGTGTATTAGTGTAAACGCAATTTTTCTCCTCTCACGTATACGTGGAATACATTGAAGAAGGGACCAATGAAAATACTCGGACGTATAATTTTAGGATGAAGAGTGGGGTGGGGTTGGGGGGGAAAGGGTGGTAATCTAATTGAAATTCTGTCCCCCTTTTTTCCTTCGACGCGCGATGGACTCTTTTCTGCAAAATTGTGACAAAAAATCGAGTCATACGATCCTCCTCCTCCTCCTCCTCCTCTTTCTCCACCTCCTATCCCTCCTCTAGCGTCCTGGGATAGGCCCCCGTAACGCGAAAATCAAATTACAGGAGAGAAAACGAGGTTTTGCTCGATGATCCAGGTGAACAGGTGAACTTTCTGTTACGACAGATACAAAGTTAGAGAGAGAGAGAGAGGGACATGGTGGTTGATAGGAGAAAGAGGAAAAGGGTTGGTTGAGGATCAACGCGTGGTTTATTTTTTTTCTGAACGATACGCAACGGATTTTTCTGATGGGACAAGCAAATTTTTCCTTTTTTTTTTTTTTTAATTCTCGACTAAATTGCCCTTGCAAAATTACCCCCCCCCCCCACCGTTCAATTACAATCTCGTGTTAGCGAGAGTTATCACGGTGCCTATAAACTACTCCCCCCCCTCTACCCCCTACAATCATCCCTTTTTTCCTCTTTTCCCCTTTTCCAACCTTGATATTAAGTTTGATACAATTCGACCGTGGAATATTAGATAAAATATCGGATATTTATTTTTGATTATCTCGCAAGCTGATCAAAATTCGATCAGACGAATCGATCGATGTTATTTTTTGTTGTTGTTTAACCCTTAGAGTGCTATGGACGCATATATGCGTTTGGTAAAAATTACTACAGTGGTCTATCAACGAATGTACGTGTTTGTTAATATGTAAGATAATGTAATGTTTATATTAATTAATTAAATTATATTTACAGAAAGAAAAACTTTATTTATTAATGAAATTATTTATTAATATGTTATTACATAATTTATTAATTAATAAATAAACATAATATATTAGAATTTAATTAATAATAAATTATTCCGTTTCTACAAAATATTTTAGTATAAAGTATTCACCGCTCAAAGGATTAATGCAACAAATTACAATTAACTTTGTAAAATTACCATTACTTTTCTTCTCAACATCGAAATATTTAACAACAAATAATATTTTATAAAAACAACACATAGTCCGATAAATTACTTTTTATTCTCGTTAATTATTTTTTTTTTTCTTTTCCATATGCACTCTTTTTCGTTCCACGATGCATTGTATGCATTGTTATTACATGAAAAACAGATCCCTGAATTTTCCAACCAGTTTTACGATGCCCTTTTACGAAAATTACCACGAGAGGAACATGTAAAAACAAAAAGGAAAGAAATAAAGGATCGGGATCCTCTAATTATGAGTATACGGGGGGGAAAAAAAATGCTGCAACGATGTAGGATCCGTAAACATGATATGTAATTTGATATCAGAATTGCTGCAAATATTTGGGAAGTTTTTAACGTAACATTATCAAGCAAGTCACGGTTCAAGTTATTGAATTTTCCAACAATATTTTAACAATTTACAAATAGTTATTTTACATTAAAAAAATATTGGGTTTGCAAGAAAGTAATTTCGGCTTGCACCAATGTTTGTTTCGTTATTCTTTTGATAATGTTAGAATTTGGTTCTTTTGAGGTTTGATAGTTGACACTTTTTAGGTTGCTATAGAAACAAATTCCGTGTAATTATTGTTTACAACTATTAATTTAGGAACAATTGAGTTTTATTTCACATTAAAAAAACCGAAATTACTTTCTTGCCAACCCAATAACAAAATATGCGATATGTAAAAAGTTGCAATCATTTACATGAAACATATGTTAATATACGATGATATAAAATTCAATTGATTGTTCAATAATATTTGCATTATCGTTGAAATGACGTTACAGAAACGTAGTAATTAGACATATCCCATGTATGTACATACATATGTATATGTAATACTCCTCTTATCAACAATTGTGTATCCCGGAATTAGCCGGAGGTCAAGTAACGCGAAAATATTCGATGTAACCATCATGTTCGGTAAACGAGACCATCTCGTTGCAACACAGTTAGAAACGGAAGCATAGAGGATCGTATGCAGTGAGTATGTCTATACTCTATCTATATGCACATTGGTTGTTGCACATCCCGAAGGTAGAGCATAGAGATCGGTTACGAGAAATATTGACCGATTGCGCGTAACGTCGAACCCCTTTAACAATAGAACCATCGCCCGTATCTACGTTAGGCCGCCAATCTCCTCTTCAACGGCTTCACTATGTATATCCTATGTATATGTGTGTATATATGAGTACGTGGAAACGTGCTTAACACATACATACATACATACATACATATATATAGTCAGAATCAAGCCATTGTCCTAGGTTGATCGGAAAACGCTTTTCAACGGGTAATCGACGATGCCTTCAATCACATACACACGTGTATTACACATACATGTAATATATTTTATATATCTAATGATGGTAACTACTGATTTGAATTTTTCTTCTTTTTTTTTCTTTTTTTTTTTCTATCGTTTCGATTAAACGTAAATTTGTCTTCCAATCAAAGATGATAATAATAACCATAACGATTATTAAGATCAAGATTAGATCTAACGATGATTACAAGGACGTTAGCATTGTTCGGATAATATGCTCTCATACATTCAGGCTATATCATAAGTATCAAACATATATGATCAGGAGAACGTGCACACATATCTATAGAAACTATTATAACGAGTGAGCGAGTGAGTGCAGCAGACACAACAGGGCGCGATGTTAAAGCGCATTTAACGAGCCGGTACGCATCAATTGTCATTAAACGACATGATTATTGCATACGTCGACGATTATTACGGCGATAGACCATTACTGGAATATCCAATCGGAGTTGGACGTTGGATTCTCATAATGATCGATGCTCAATATATATAGACATAGAGTATTTCGTTAATGCTTGGTAGGTACTGCGTTACACAGAGATTCTCATGAAAATACTGACAATGAAATAGAGATAGAGGAAACCATCATAATTTAACGCTAATGAGACATTTCTAGACTACTTCCGTCTGTACCCAAAATTTTCTCCAATAATGATAACGATACGATACGTTATATCTTATCTCATCGAGCATAGTAATCGTTATAATGGCAGAATACGTTATATTTCAATGTATCATTAATTTAGATCGTATGTTAACTTCCTTCTGAAGATCGAGAGCACCTGCGTTCATATATAACTATCCAATACTCGGGCCCTTTTCCATCCTTCCATCCATCCTTCCTTCCTTCCTTCCTTCTACTTCATTCCATGATCCGCAGAAAATAATAGATAAATCATCCCCCAATTGGCTTCTAGCAGAGTTTATTTCATAAGGAGTCGTCACACGCCCTACTCGATCAGTGTAACCACTACCATTACCACACATATACGTATTATTATATATATATGCATATTTACATAGAGATACCAGGCAGCAGCAGGACATGTATATTGTGTACGATGATATATATATATATATATATATATATATATGGTAAGATAGGATTTTCTGTATGATATGCAACATGCTCGACGTAATTCACTCGATGCAAGTCATCGAGATTATCCTCCTCCTTCTCCTCCTCCTCCTCCTCCTCGACTGCTTTTAAGGATGAGCATGAGATACGATCGATCATCCACGACGACAGCGACGTACGAGTATTAAAAACGAAGTAGCTTCGTGATTCTGCTAAATGCTATGCTAAACAGGTACTTTTTCCTTCTCGTATAACTTTTACATGGTGTTATAAGCAAGAATATATGTGTGTATGTGTGTGTGTGTGTGCTGCTATCGGTGATAAACGGTACAATTTTATTCTTTTTTTGTTTCTTTTTTAAACAAGTTTGGTTTTTGACATTGATAATAATGAACGACACTAATTTTTCACGCATTAACCCTTTGAACTCGGATGGCGCTGATATGGCGCCCGGTAGCTGATTTCAAGTCTTTTGTTAATCTATCTGCTTATTTACGATGTGTGATAAGATATTTTTTTTTTTAAGATATACTTCAAGATAATATTTAAAGGTTTGAAAAGGGAATAACAAGGATTCATGTAACAAAATTTGGTACTTACGTATTAACGCCATCGTAGAAAAAATTCTGCTAATGCGCTAATAAAGAGCAACCTTGTTGTTTGTACACAGCAACCGTCAGGGTTTCGTCAGGGTTTCGTCAGGGTTTCGTCAGGGTTTATAGCGACAGCATCAGGTGAAAGAAAATAGAGACTGTTTTGTATCTACGTTAAATTCTATATCGGCCCATTTTCCACCGAAATTCGATTGTGTGTGACTACCCTTTATAAATAGAATGTTTTGAATTTTGAAAGTGTTTTGATTTTAAATAAAGTTTTTTATTCTATGATTTGTCGCAACAATTTAAGGTGAAGATTGGCGCATTAGCGACATTTTGCTGTGGTGGCGTTAATACTTAAGTACCCAAAATTTAATCACAAAGACAAAAGAATTTGCATAAGAATATTTTCTTCTAATAGAATAACAAAAATTCATGTAATCAAATTATTTCAATGAAGTAAATAGCATGTTTCGGTGTTATAAAAAAAAAAAAAGAATACACACACACAAACACATTAAAAATATTTAAATTTGTAATGGGGCGGGGGAGATGGGGGGATGTATTTGCACGAGAAGTGTACGTCATTACGCGAAGGCGAATCTCTTTCCTTTTATTTATTTTCTTCCCTTTTTCTCTTTCTCTCTTTTTCTCTCTCTCTCTCGACAGAGAAGTTGGTAAGCGATAAAATCTCAATATAAAAATTCATGCTCATAACGTGACTCTCCGGGAGTGGCTTTTCTTATTTTTTTCTTATCGCGTCCCCGGAGACGACGAGCGTAAAAATGACGCTCGAAAACGCTCCTGTGTGTGCTTTGCCTACGGTGAAGAATTGTGAACAAAATGAATAAGAAAAAAAGAGATAGAAACAAAGAAAGAAAGAGAAAGAAAAAGAGAAAAGTGTACGACCACGGACAGATCGATAAATTTGCGTGAATATTCCTATAAAAGATAAGCTACCGAGATAAACCTTAAATCGGTCCTTGAAGGTAGTGTTCTGACTAACTCCCCTCCTCGCGATACGACGATATCAAAAAAATCGAAGATAAATTTCACTCTCTCTTTTCCTCACTCACTTGCAATCAGCTGTGTGTTTTATGTTTTTATGTGTGTATACTTTTTTTTTTATAATACAAAAGATTCGTGAGAATTGCTTTTCTTTTTTATATATTTGTCGTACATATTTTTAAACTATGGAGGGAAAAGGTAAGGAGTAACATCTTTTATGGGAGTAAATGTGAAAAAGTATGGAAAAATGGCATAATACTAGCTATTTTGTATGTATAGGATAATAATAAAAGAAATAAGGAATAGTCTCTAATTAGTTTTTTTTTTCGTGCAACATGCCACAATCCACATTTAAGACATTTTAAAAAATATAAACAAACAATGAAACAAATAATAATTTGGCAGTTAATGGGTTAAGGAAAGATGGAAGGGAATGGAGAATAGAAAGAACATATTTAGAATATTTAAAAATAAAAGTGAAGTATCGCAGTGCCTAATTCACACTCTATAAGAATACTATTGTTAATACTAATCAGTTTTTTACTAAAAATTCTACATCTATCTCATCAATTTTTATCATTTGGTATCATTCTGTGACCATCAGTATCTCACTGATAGTAGAGAATTATATTCTTGCAGTCTGGTGTCAGAGATGGTAGGATTGCTTATGCTTGACTATTTTCTACTATTTTAGTAAATGTATTGAGATAAGATGAATTCTATTCTAGAATTGTCCAAAATTCTTTTATTTCGTCTCCAGATGAGTTTTGAACACCTCTATCATCGAATTTTGAATATCTAACAGAAGCTCTTTGATATGGTCAATGTCTATTTGTGAGTTGTTGCTAACACTGTTATGTCTCGGTAGGTTTTCTATTATTGTACTATTTGTGGAGGTTCTTGGTATATTTATTGGAATGTTCTGAGAGTCCAATACGTTATTTTCTAATGGTATATGGCATATGACAAATGAGGATCTACAATTCTACTGGCTTGATCTTCATTCTTGATTAATTTGGCGAACTCTTTGGTTTGGCACCTGATATCTTGCGCCAGGTTTCTTGAGCCATCACCAGATATGGACACCCTTTATATGAGGCAGGATGATCAGAGCTACCACAGTTTATACATTTCAACATTTTATTAGCATTTTTGTTTGTTACTGGGCATACATTGCCCTTCTTAATTGGTCCGTGGTTTCCACCACATTTTACACACCTGAATTCAAGTGTACAATTCTTACTTGCATGTCCTATTCTTTGGCATCGCTTACATTGAAAGATTTTTGACCTTCTTAGAGGCTCCCATTTGGCCTCTTGACTTAGTACATACTTAATTCTCTTGAGTGATGCTGTATTACTCTCCGGCGATAGTTGTACAATGAAGAATGCTTTTGAAAGGTCAGATTTGTCAAACAGTATTCTTGTTACTTTTACAATATGGAAATCGTTCTTACTACGTTTAGCTAGAGATGTGAAAACGTCATCCTCGGTGAAATCAGAATGGATACCCTTGAGGACAAGAGATTGAGTTTTTTTCTCTTTCAGGGTGTATGTGGAATATTTCATATTTTGTGTGTGTAAAATCTTTATAATTTTATTGTATACCTCAATAGTTGAGGTATAAACATTCACATAATGTTTATTGATTTTAACATAAAAGTCATCTCTTTGGAAATTTTCTTTTTTAAATGTTTCAATCATATGCTTACTATCTACGTCATAGACATGCAATAGCGGCGGTTTTGATTTTAATTTAGTTACATTAGGCTTTATACGAGAGGCCTCTGTTTGAGTGGATGTTTGATGTTTGGGGTTGGTTTTATATATTGTATCGTTATTCTTTCTTTTTTCTTGTGTTACCTTATGAGGCACAAAATCATCGATACTTAAACCATCTAATGAACTGAGAAGTTGGGATTTGTTGTCATAAGTGGGATCTGTATTATCGACTGAGGGGCGAAGCTTTCTCAACTTTTGGGGCTTTCTGAAGCCTTCGGAATCAATCGCTGTTGGGTCCGAACCAGTGGCGCCACTTTCATTGGTTTTCCTCGAGCTAGATTGCGTTCTATCTGGATTAAGGTTAGGCATCACTTTCTTTTTATCTTTCTTTAAAAAGTCTTCATAATTATCTGAATGCATCAGCAATTTCTCACGTCTTTTTAATTCTGCCAGTAAACGTTCTTCTTTTGATTTTCTCCTGTTATTTCGTTTATACATTTTCAGTGAATTGTACAACAGGCCCAGACACACGAAATCAACTGACCCACGCCGTTACTAACTGGATGCGGATAATCGCTTATTTTGGGTATTCACGTCAAAATACTCAAGAGATGGTAATAATTAACAATAATTACACACTCTAATCACTCAGGTTACTTTATTATACCAAAAATTAGTAAAAAAAACCACTAAATTTGAGTAAAAACAAAGAAGCACGATGTTTACACGACGAATACTCAAAGCAAACTCGGCGCTTTTGGGATTTTTTTTTTGGTTTGAAAAAGGTTGTTTATTTTTAACATTATCATTTTACATATATAAGCTATAAACGACCTTACAACAGCTTAATCGATAAAGTATATAAAAATATAGTTTTTGGTTGTCTTCTTTGGTTGAAGCGTCTCTCCAAAATTCCTTAACATATTAATGGTAACTAAACATTAATGTCTTAAGCTCTACGTATTGCAGTCTTTTGAGATCATCACWTTTGGTAATGGAAAACTAAAAAGTAAAAAAAACCATTACATCTTTGGCAGGCCTCTAGGGCAAGGAGGAGTTATGAGGGAAAAGGGACAGGGATGGAAGGTGATGGGGACATATATACAATATTTACATTATTTACAACTTATGTCTAAAGAATACAGCGCTAAGGCACATTCTGTAAGGCTTATTATGGCTACTACTGTAGTAGTTAATACTGATCAATCTTATTTTCTAAAAGGATGTTGCATCTACTGCTGCTGTTCTCCTTGCAGCCGTGACCGAAGCTGTCTTTTTGCCCTCGCTCTACGTCTAATCTCATCGATATGTTTGGCGTCGTTCTGGAGCCACCAGTAATTTTTTGAAAGTCTATCAAGATTATGTTGGTCTTTATAAGATAGTGCTTTYGAATAAACCCATTTATCGTTCGGGATATTGTCTATGTCAGTCCAGATCGCTTTTCTAGCTCGATGTCTTTGGATGTGATAAATAATCGGTGTATTATTTACATCTTGTATGTATCCTTTTTTATSCAAGTTGGTAAAGAGTTCAGGCGGCGAATAGTTGCTTCGTGCCATTCGGCTYTCCATTGATGCGTTTTCCACTTTTAAAGATTTTAGGTGAGTATTGTCAATTTTGTATAGATTGCTGAAATATCTCCTTGTTAACGTAATTGTGRATATGTCGAATCTAGGTATACCAGCCATGTTATACAGTAAGGTGTTGCTGATACGTTTGGTGTAGTTGGATTCTGCTGTCCTGTACATTCCCAAACACGCTTTTATGCATGATCTTTCAAATCGTCTATAGTGTTCCATAACTGATGGTCCTGTGTTCCACCAGATAGGYGCAGCATACGTTATGATTGGGCGAATGAGAAGTTGATAGCAGATWATTTTTGCTTTTGGTTCTATGTGTCTATTATAAAATATTCTGGCGTTTGCTCGGAAKGCCTTTTTCGCTTTCTCTAGTTGATGGTCGTGGTGTTTGTTCATTCGTAGTAGGTAGTCGAAATTGACTCCTAGGTATTTGACTAGGTCYTTCCTTGGAATTTCGATGGTGTTACCTGTATTCGCATCGTTGATCTTAATACTAAAATCTTTAATTAGTGGAACTGTAAGTGGTGAAATCTCGTTAACCGTTTTGCGAAATAGGATGGTTTCACTTTTGGACGGGTTGATTCTAAGGTTCCATAATTTGTAATAGTTATATATATCATTAATTATTTTTCCTAATTTTAGTTGAATTGAAGGAATTTTTCTGTCTGCTACATAAACCACCAGATCATCGGCGTATGCGCTGGAATGGGTTTGRTTACCTGTATTCAAGTCGAAAAGATTTAGGATTTCGCTATTATAGATATTGAACAGTATTGGGGCCGTCACTGTTCCCTGTTGCAGACCTTCCTTTACCTGAAAGGTTAGTGTGGAGGTGAGGGTACCATTCCAAACTACGAATGATTTCCAATGTAGCATGTCGCAGATGAGGAGTATTAGTTCTATTGGGAAATTACGTTCTAGAAGAATATAARTCAGGCCGTTTAGCCAGACGGAGTCGAAAGCTTTTTCCAAATCTAGCAATACCGTTCCAACCAGCATGCCATTCAGTAAGTATTTATTTAGGTCTGATGCRAGTTTATGGATAGCATGAGTGGTCGAGTGCTTTGCTTTAAACCCGAATTGGTTATCCGGAATTATGTTGTTATTCTCCACATGGTCCATGATGTTTGATTTTATTAGCTTTTCAAATATTTTGCTGATATTACACGTTAGGCTAATGGGGCGGTATCCAGACGGATCGTTTGAGTTTTTGTCCTTCTTTTTTATAGGGATTACCTTTGCTCTCTTCCATCTCTCAGGGTAATATGAGTGATTCAGACAGTTGTTAAATAAGGTAGTGTAGTCTTTGATTAGGTCCATTGTTAAATGTTTTAGCACAATCATCGGAATTCTATCGAGTCCATAAGACGTCTTATTTTTTGCTTTCATTAGTATTGCTCTGACCTCCAGATGAGAATGGAAGTAAGAGGGTTCGTTTTGTACTGAAGTAGGGGAATATGCTCTGTTGTTTTCAGTGAATAAAGTGTGAGTGATTGAATTGATTCTGTTAAGATGAAGTTGTGATTTAATGCTGTTGGCTGCCTCGTCGACTTTTATTTTTGTTTCTGTACCAATATTGGAGTACCGTGGAGAATTGATTGACTCGAAATATTTCCCAATGATGYTTAGTTTTGAGGCCGGTTGAGTGATCCGAATCTTATCATTGACTATGGTAGCCTGTTCCAGTCCCAGAATTTCGGTGGAGTATATACTGTTGCTTCTGTCTATCACCAGATCGTCGATATGCGGTGGCTCTTTGTACCTRAAATGTTTATTGATATTTGGGAAGAATTTGTTCGGGTCACGAAAGTTGATATCCCTTGCTAGAGCTTCCCAATAAGATAATTCTGCCCGTCTGAACTCTTTGGCCAGCTGGTTGTTGGTAAACTTTATAAGTGTTTTAATAGTAGTTCGTAACCTTATATCTTGCCTGTCTATTTTCGCTAAAGCAGTAACCAGTTTGGATTTAAATTTGTGGAGTTTTTTAATCTTGTTGTTTACAAATCTTAAGCWGCCCTTTTTACTCCTAGATTTWGCGGTAGGCACTACTTGTTCTATGGCGTTTGTAAGTGTATCCTCCAGTTTTGCGATGTAGGTGTTAATCTCTTCTACGGTTAGGTTTCTGTTGTATGGGATCTGGTCGCTGTRTCGGTTTTGCAGGTGCTCTGTAAATTTTCGCCAATTAGTATTTTTGAARTTAAATCTGTTAGGCGCGACATACGCAGGGGAGAGACCATCAAACACATTATTAGCATCTAAGATTATAGCAATCGCATTATGATCACTGTCATATGGTATGGTTGGCAGTTTGTCATTGACTGCATTGCATGCAGTCAGTCTGGAATCCATCATTCCATAGTCTAGGAATGAGYCAGCGCTCGGGTAAGTTGGTGACGTGGCCGGGTAAAAAGTGAGTTTCTGTGTGATAGCCTGTGCATCAATCCAGTTTATGAGTTGAGCTCCGCGTTCGTTTGTGTTGTGGTCMCCCCAGGACGTATGTCTCGCGTTCAGATCTCCTGCGATTATGTAGTAGACATTAGGATCCTTTAACCTAAAATCATGAAACAGTTTGTTTAATTCTTCGATGAAGCATTTTTTACTATTACAGGCTGCGTAGATACTGAAAATCAGGAGAGTATGGCTGGTTTTTATGTGCAACTTGATGACCGAGTATTCGATCACCTTGTTGCAGCGTGAGTTCGGATACGAAATTGGCGTGTAGCTGATACGGTTGTTGATTAGTATTCCTGTTCCCCCTCCATACCTGCTGTTTGATCTGTCAGTTCTAATTAAGGAAAAGTTATCAAAACTTGGTTTGTGCTTGGCGTTTAGTTTCGTTTCTGAAATTAAGGCAATGTCAATATTATTTTTAGTAACAAAATCCTGTAGATCGTATCTTTTTTTGTTGGCGCATAGTGAGTTTACATTGATGGCGCATATGGAAAGAGTRTTTTTATCGTCATTAGGCGGTGACTGTCGGTTTAAGTGGGTCAGGTTATCTTCAGCCATCTTAGTAATCATACTGCGATAATAGGAATTCGATCTTCCTGGTGTTTTCAGCGATTTTACTGTTTAATATTTCCATATGGTGGTTTAACATCTCCATCATMGAGTTTTTGAAGTTGTTCAGGAACTCATTCATAGAATTGTTTTCTTGTACGTTACTGTTATGGTTGATGGTACTGTTGGCGTTCCTTGGTGTGTTATTGTTGTTGGGTAWATGTACCTCGAGTTGCTCCTTCTGCGGRGCCATGATGTTAGAATCATTCTGTAAGTGCGGTGTCTGTCTTGGCAGCGGTGGGAAGTTGCTCCGTTGTCCTGAGATCGCCCCGGCGTATGATAACTGGGGACTAATTAATCTGTTTACTCTTGTTTGTTTTATTAGGTTGGCCATATYTTTTTCTCGTCGTTTTATTTCTTTTGCTCCAGCCAGGTATGGACATCCTCCGTAGGAGGCGGGGTGCTCAGGACTGCCGCAGTTGGCACATCTAAGTTTTGAAGGATTTTCTCTTGATACTGGGCATACATTTCCCTCCTTTATGGGTCCGTGATTTCCGCCGCACTTAACACAYCTGAAATCCAGTGTGCAGTTCCTGCTTGCGTGTCYTATTCTCTGGCAGCGTGTACATTGGAAAATGTCCTTTTTCTTAAGTCTTTCCCATCTTGCTGGTTGTTGGAGAATGTATTTCATTCTCGTAAGGGCAGCAGTGTTGCTTTCCGGTGTTAACTGTAAAATGAAGATTGCTCTAGCTTGATCTGAATTATTTAGTAGTAATTTYGTCGTTTTCGTAATCTTGTAGTCGTTTGGGTTGCAGTTCGTYAAATATTGTGAGACGTCCTCCTCGGTATAGTCCGGGGTGATGCCCTTAAGGACGAGCGATTTGGTTTTGGCATTTCTGGGTGTGTATGTGTAAAATTGGATTTTGTTTTTGGTGAGAATCTCTTTGATTTTGTTGTATACCTCCATAGAGGAGGCATAAACGTTGACATAGTTATTCGCYGCTCTCGCCCAGTAATCTTGGCCTTTTAATCCTTCATTATGTAAGGCTAGGTTAGTATCCTTCATGCTTATGTTGTAGGCGTGTATTGGCGGCGGTCGGTATTTTTTTGTTTCAATGGGCCTCCGGTTAGAGGTCTCGTTTGTTGTTGGGTTGCGAGTGTTGGAGTGGTCAGTACTATTAGTTCCCACTCTTTTGTTTTCCGGGGTTATCCTCCGAGGTGGGGGGTCAGCGTTTGACGAGTCATCTAATGACTCGAGTGGTCGGTATCTATTTTCGTCAGCGGGGCCTGCCGTATCGACCGCTGGGCAGATTTTTCTAAATTTTTTTGGTTTTACAAAACCATCAATATCCATTGCGTTTGGGACCTCACCAGAGGCGCCACTTTTTTGTGACTCTCTTGAACTTGACCGTGATCTAGCTGTTTTAAGGTTAGGCCTTACATTCTCCTTATTCTTAGTCGCGAAGATCTGATCATAGACTTGACTTTTGGTTGAGTTACTTAACTTTTTGAATTGTCTTTTTAATTCTGCCAGTGGCAGGATCCGTTCTTGATGGCTCGTGTACGGTCTATTATCCATTTTTCGCGTGATGAACCTCGGGTCAAGGCACGTGCTCCCACGGCCCACRCCGTTACAGTTCGTATTCGAGAGAACACTTATTTTTTAATTTTCTGTACACTTAAATGTTTAAAAGTTAAAGCTAATTGTTATTTACACGTTTTTCACACCCAATTCACTTCATTATTCGGTAATTGATATCTAAAACCGTAAATTTGGAAAGCGAGGGACAGACACGATGCTCGCACGTTGAATGCTCTGAGCGAACTGGCGCTTTTGGGACAGCGTGGCCGAGCGGTCTAAGGCGCTGGTTTTAGGCACCAGTCCGTAAGGGCGTGGGTTCGAATCCCACCGCTGTCAAATTTTTTTTTTCTTTCTTTAAATTCATACAATCATACACGTATGTGTGTGTACAATATATTTATCTATATATGTATAATTTTGTTTTGTTTTCTTGTTCTTTTATTATTAAAAAAGTTGACTACTTTTTTTCTTATTGCATTTCCTTTTGCATCATTTATAATTAATACGATATTTGTTTAATAATCATGCAGTTATAAAATGTTACTAATTAATCGATATTATTTATAAATAATATTTTATTTGTTACTAAAAATTGATTTAAGAATAAGATTTCTATACTTCAGTAATTACAGAATTATCTAAGTGCAATTTCTTCTTACTCATCGTTTTATTATTGATTGATATAAATTGTTTGAAAAAATGATTAGTAAATTTTTGTGCAAGTTATCACAGTATTGATATCGATATCGTTATCGCTTATCGTAAAAAGAAAAAAGATAAAAACCCACGTGAGGAGTCCTTATCTATCAAAAATAATGTATGACAAAAGTGCATTGATGCAAAAGATAATGCAATTGCAAAAATCAAGGTCCCACCGAGATTTGAACTCGGATCGCTGGATTCAGAGTCCAGAGTGCTAACCATTACACCATGGGACCCTTACTGATAAGGGTAAAAATTAAAAATTATTTCTACTTGAAATAAAAAATATTAAAATTATTTCAAAAAGTTTCATATGTAATAAGAATTTGTATATATATCATCATGTTGTATATCTTGCAGGTTAAAAATGCATAGCAACGTAGAAATGGTGTTTGTTATACGAGTTAACTATAATATATTATAAACACACATCTATGTATCTAATAAACAATTAATATTACTACAAGTATTTCCTTTAAAAAATGAAAGTAATCGAGATAAGAATAAGACAAAGTTCGAATACGAACTACATCTTATCTTACTTCTCAACGATAAATTATGAATTTATCATTTGTCTGCTAGAAAAATCTATAATGTAATTATGTTGTTAAATAGAATATTATAAAAATAAATAAAAACAAATGAAGTACGATCTCGACTGACTTGAATTGTTATCTGATCAATACATATCGGGGATGTAGCTCAGTGGTAGAGCGTTCGCTTTGCATGTGAAAGGCCCCGGGTTCGATCCCCGGCATCTCCACATTTTTTTTTTCCTTTCCTAAGAGATTCTGAATACACGAGTAGAATTTCCAATTATTTTAAACACCTTTTTTCAAAATGTCGACATCATGTGGCATCATTCTGTGAGCCCTATCGAGCGGGGATGTAGCTCAGTGGTAGAGCGTTCGCTTTGCATGTGAAAGGCCCCGGGTTCGATCCCCGGCATCTCCAATTTTTTTTTATTTTTATTTTTTTTAAATATATTTATTTTATTAAATAATTATTCAGTAAAATAATTTAAACAAACTTTTGCAAAATTGGGATATAATCGAGCGATCAAATCAATGAAGATAATTAAAATTAATTATAGTACCAGGTATTAAATCATACTACTACTATTAAAGTGAACTAGGAGGCCTATTAGAGAGAAGGTTTTTGCATTGAAGCATTTCAGTTGTGAAATAAATGCCATACAACCTATGACCGCGTAATTGCCAACACGTGCTCGTCAATTACCAGTTCGATTTGACTGAGTATATTCAGTAACTGGACGATGGCCACGTAGCAGCATGCACGTTCGTTAGAAGTGAAAAGAATAATAGAAACAGAGAGAGAGAGAAAGAGAAAAAGATAATAGAGTAGAAAATAGGCAAGTAAGAGAAGGAAAAAAAGTCAATGCAGAAATAGGTATATGTATAAATATATATATATGTATATATACACAAGATACGGAACGTGAAATGATGGCCGTGGCCGTATGTAAAGTGAAAAAGGGGAGACGATGGTATGCAGATGAAGGCGAGCAAAGAGATTGAATGGTAATAGTCTTCGATTCGTCATATGCAAAAGTTTCACATATACATGTGAATAAATATATACATATATAGAAAGAGAAAGAGAAGAGCCATTCCCATCTCCCTGTTGTCAACGCGAGAGAAAGATGGTATCATTAGAATTGCCGTAGTCATCATATGCGACTAAGATATATACCATGTACCTATCTCCATCGAATATAGAGAGAAATAATCGTGCAAAATACACTATGACAGGATATTCTTCTCAGTTCTTTACGTTAACTCCCTGATATTCTAGTAAAAAAAAAAAATGGAGGGAGAGTAGGAAAGAAAGAAAGAAAGAAAGAAAGAGAGAAATAAACAAAGAAAGAAAAACTGTCTGACAGAAAGAGAAAGAATAAAAGAAAAAGAAAGAGAGAGAGAGAGAGAGAGAGAGAGAGAGAGAGAGAGGACTTAATAACATAAAGAAAGATGAAATTAATCATCTGAGGGGAGGGGTGGGGGATAAAAAAAACGACGCAATAAGGTAGAACGCGATTCGAATCTAACGTAATCGTACGTCGATGAGTCTTACGAATATAAGAAAGGCTAGGAAAGGAGATAACGGCCTTGATTGATCGCGAGCACGACAGTTATACGTTGTGTAAGTATATAAATATATGTTAAGTATATCTTTACGTTTGTGTGTGTGTGTTTGTGTGAGTTCTCCTTCCATAAATGCAAGTTGACGCAAAGTGTATAACTTCGTTGCAAAAAGTAAATCATTCTTTCAACTATCTAGAAGATATTTTTCCTTTGTGCGTATAACAGATAATCTCTAACGAGATTTCAAGATTTCTTTTCTAACGGGTTTGTATTAGTACAAGGTCAAGAAAATTCCTATTTTTTTTTTTATCTGTTCGTTCTATCTAGTAATAAAAAAGAAAAAACAACCTTCTCGTTTCTCTTTGTACTACATGTGTAAAGTTATTATATAATTTATTACACTTATTGTAATAATTTATTACACACAATCAGTCCGATACACACGTCTTTAAGTCAACGAATTACTTTATACCGCAATCTTTTCGAATCTTATCGAACTAACAGAAATAATCATGACACTTTGTTAATAAACAAATAATATTGCGATTATAAATTGAGATATAAACAATCCTATCTTTCAAGTTAGATGAAACTGCACAAAGTGTGCAAAATTTGATTAAAATCGGTTCAGTAATTTAGGAGTCCATTGCGGACAAACAACGTGACACGTAATTTATATATATTAAGATTTTTACCTTATTATATTATTATATTAAGTTATTATAATTTTATTATACTATTTAAAACAATCAATAAAATAAAAATAAAAAGACAAGATTATATATTTGATTAAATTTCACGTACTTTTGGTATATCAAATATGTGTTACCATTTAATAAAATTATTCTACAATAAAATTAATATCAATTTGAAAGTTTTAAAATAGGTTTCTCTGTGTAAAAAAAAAAAAAAGAAAAGATTTAGAAAGTTTGGCTTACAAATAAATATAAAAATGATTGTACAAATACTATTGTGTGACTCATAGTACGTGCTAGGAAAGTGAATGAAGAAATCTTTCAGTGATCGAAATCAGGGCTTCTTTATCCCGTTATGAAATCTAATAGAGCAGCCTTAAACTTGCGGTATTCGTATCGTTCCCTTTATTTTTTTTTTTTTTTTGAAAAAGGGACAGAAAAAAGAGAAAGAAAGAAAGAGAGAGTGAGAGAGAGAGAGGAAGAGAGAGAACTCACCCCTTGTCAGTCGAGCGTTATAATATTCTGTCCAGCAAAACCGTATCTACTTTATTTCGTTTCTACGTGTTGGTGAGCGTAACTACGTGAAAACAGCATAAAAAAGAAAAGAAAAGAAAAAGAAAAAGAAAAAGAAAAAAGAAAATCTCGTCGCATAGATATCGAGTTTTGACCCAACGTCGAACGATAGGGTCAGCAGTGGAGCGTGTGACCATTTTGTCACCCTCCTCTGCAAAATTTTATTTACGAATATCCTTTAGCCTAGTCCTGCCCAAATGCGCGACACTTCGAACATAAAAGGACGTTCGTAGTACACCCCTTCCCAACAAATTTTTTTCTTTCTAATACAACACGTTCGTACTTTTCGCGGATTCTTTTCCGGTTTACAAACGCGATACATCCGTATGAATGTAAATGTCCGATTCAAAAGAGAGAAAGAGAAAGAGAGAAAGTTTCCGACCCTTCGTACTGGACTTTCCCTTCATTTCTATTCTATTTCTTCTCGAAAAGTATCAACTACAATGAAATATTCTTCTTACTACCATAAAAAAAAAAACTAGATTTTTATTTCATAGATTATTTATATATTTTTCTATTTTATTTTATAGATCTGTCATATTTGTTATTGTCTATCAAAAAAGATCATAGATTGAAAGGAAGGAAAGAAGGAAGGAAGGAAGGATCATTGATGGAAGTAATATTTTCACTCGACTTTTTGATACTCCAACGATGAAGAGAAAATAAAATAAAAAGAATGAGAGAGAGAGAGAGAGGGAATTAAAAAAGAAATCACTAGGGTGTCCGAAGGGTATGCCAAATGCAACGGGAAGTTAGAGGGTGGTGGGGCTAAGGGATGAAGATGAAATCCATCAGATGGGAGAGATCACGCCTGTCTCTTCGTAACAATAATGCGACCCGCAGACAGTTTTTGTGTTCTCGTTTTATATTATTTTTTTTTTCTTTTTTCCGTTTTTCACTCGGTATTTCATAGCAAGGAAGAGAATAAAAAAATAAGAAAAAAAAAAAATAAAAAAAGAAAGGGAGAGGAGGATCAAGGAAGGAAAGCCTTAAATATTTAGGCGGCTAATTTTCACGGAGGATTTTTAAGCCGACGAAGGAAAAGTGAGAATTGAAAAGGAACGCGGTGAAGCGGAGGTGCTCTCGTTGAACGAGAGGGATGGGGGTAGGTAGGTGGGTGGGTGGTATAGGGGTGGGTCCGCAAGTTTCCCCTTAAAGAAATGTCCTCCAGACTGAAATAATAATGAGAGGCGCCAGCGCCTTTAATCACGATATTAAACATTTACGATTGCCACGGCGTCCTGTTCTTAACAACCAACAGTTCTGCTGCTGCTGCTGCTGCTTTCCTTCTTCCTTCCTACCTTTTTTTTTTTCTTTTTTCCTTTTACTTTTCTTTTTTTCTTTCTTTTTTTTTTCACGCAGCACCGATCTCTTTTCTGTCAACATTTTTCTCATTTTTCTTCCCTTTTTGTTTTTCTTTCTAAACGCATCAAGCAGCTCTCGCAACCAATGAAAAAAAGAGCTTTTCCTATTTATTCATTTTCGTTGTTAACATTTTTTTTTATATTTGTTACTAGTACAGGTAATCCTTCTATAACACGGTAGATAGGTTTTTAGAAAATGCAGTGTTGTGTGAGACCACCCAGAGCCATGAGCCAACAACTTTTGTTTTTAGGCCATGAAGATGAAAAAATAAATACTTTCTGCAACACTGTATTTTTAACCCATTAGCTGCCATGATATTCATCTGGGGATTTTGGAATTTTACGTACACCACTAGGTTTCATGTGGACTTTATGGAAAAATGGCATAATAATAACTATTTTGTATGTATAAGATAATAATTAAAGAAATAAGTAATTGTCTCTTATTAGTTTTTTTTTTCGTGCAACATGTCCACAATCCCCATTTAAAAAATATAAATATTTCTGAAACAAAACATAATTTGGCAGTTAATAGGTTAAGATGGCAAGTCTCGCCTCGGCTGTGAAAGTACAGTATTGTACAAAGGTTTTTTTTTTTTTGAAAGGAAACCGTGTCATAGGATTTCGTGTTTTAAGAGGGCTACCTGTATCTCGATAAAAAAAAAAAGGTATAAAATATCGAAGTATTGTTTTTTATTATTATTTATAAGAAGATCGAGAGATGATAAGAGCCCTATCACGTACATTATTCTCTTTTTCCTCTTTTATTGACTCTCTCTCCATTGTAGAAACCCTGGTCCTCTTCTCATGTCCGGTCAGAAACACGGACATCGACGAAAAAGTTCATTTTTCTCTGCCGACGTCGAGCTATCGCGAGATTATGTTCTTCCGAGCAACGTTGGATCGACGACAATGGCAAACCCGGCAAATCGACCTCTTCCTCTTTCTCTCATCCCTCTCTCTCTATTTCTTTCTCTCTTTCTCTCTTTCATTCTATATCAGTTCCTCCGGTTTGTTTTGCTTTCGCGCAATTTCTCATCCATTATCCGAGCGTACGCGAGCAGCCTCGCCGTCGCCGATGGTTATTTATGGTTTCGAAGTCGCTTGATTAATTTTTCTCTCTTTTCTACTACACACGTACATATTAACTTATATATATTTATATATATATATATGTGTGTGAATATATATTTGTAATATTCCATAGAAATCGTTGACACACACGCTAAAATTCTCACGTTGCTTTTAAATTTGAAAAAAGAAAAATGTGTGTTTGTTATATGTGACAATAGTTATGATAGCTGTGTGGCTTAATTTTATGTCTAATAAAGTTATACAAATTTGTGAGATCATTTATGTTATAATATTAATGATATTGATATGAAATTTATTGCTTTTTTTTTTTTTTAAATTTTGTAACTTAGTTTGTTGCATTAGAATTTTCGGTATTATAGACAAAATAAATATTATTATAATATTTTATTATATTAATATAAATTAATTTATTTTATATTATTATATTATACTAAATTAATTTATAAATTAAATATATTTCAACACATTTAACGCCGACAACATATAAGAAATTAAACCCTTGAACGCCGGGAACTTAAATGCGAGTTTCTGAACAACGAGTAACTAAAGAAAATATTTAATTGTTTCTAAACCATCGTATACATTTTATTCTTTTAATTAAATATGTAAGTTTAAATGTAAGTCAATCATAAAAGTAAAAAAATTCCCCTACATTTCTGGGTTGTCGTTCAAACGATAAACTTTGAGTCCCGCGTTTTCAATGTGTCACAGTTGTCAATGTGTTAATATATTTATAATTTAAGAAATATTTATATTAGGACAAAAATTATTTTCAATTTTTTAACCCCATATACAAAATCTTTTTAATTCTCTATCCTATTCTGAATATCTCATCTTTCTCGGCAGGCAAAATCGTATTATGAAACTTCGATTAAGTCGACGATAACTCGAAGTGATAGACCGAAAAAAAAAGAAAAAAAGAAAAAAAATAAGAATAAGAAGAGACGATGAAGAAAAAGTTGAAGAGAGAGACGAATTTAATATTCGGAATTTCAGTAATGTGATTTCATGGGACGTCGGCTGCAAAACGCCTAAGCATTACAAATACGATTTCCCTTTTTCGAAGGGGGATGGACAAGTGTAGTAGGAGAGTCGAACACCACGTATAAAGCATTTTTGCCGAACATGTTTTCCAATTTTTTACCATCCCCTCTCTTTTTCTCTCTCTTTCTTTAATTTCCTTCTTTTTTTTTTCTCTCTTCCTTTCTCAATTTCTCCCTCTTTACCATGGCCAGCAAGGATCGAATTACCAGCTCGCTCGGCTGTCACCCGTTAGAAAAGACGTCCCATAAATCGAGAATTAGAGAATGAGAAGAAGAGATGGAATCTTTCACGGCTGTCAACTTTCAAGAGATGCATTATCGAGTATCGATAAAACGAATTATGCTAAGTTGAGTAACAATCTTCTATCGATTTCAATGATAAGTGACCTACTACTGAATTATATCGAAGAATTTATTCCGAATTTTCAATCAAATCAATCCAAATCTGTTTAGAATAAAATCAAACTACAGGATGGTTATAGAAATGCATAAAAATAGAAAAAAATATAATTAAACTTTATTTTTTTTTTTTTTTCAATTAGTGATACGATTTTTATCAAATCTAAATATGATTTGCAAACTGTAATTATTCAATGATATGTATTTTATATATATAATATAAAAATATTAAAAATATAATATTATATATAAAAAATATATAAGAATTCTTGTATAAAAGAATAAAAAAATAAAACAAACAAATGTAATATCAAGTAGTATATATATATATATATATATATATATAATTTACCATTCTTTAATACCCCCATTCATCGAGAATATATATTTTTTTTTGTTGAACTTCAGTATCAACCCCGCCACGAGCGTATCGTCGTCACCCTTCGACCCTTTTTTGGATGCCACACGGGATTCATTGTGTATCATCGACGTAAGGGTTGCTTGAAAATACGTTCGCCCGAGGTTTTTTTTTTTTTATTCTCTTTTTTTTGTATGTGTGTGTCTGTCGTCGTTCCTAGCAACTCGACTCGCTTTCGTATCTCTTTCTCACTTGTATCCCTCGAACGAAAACGAAGAAAGTCGAGATATTCGAATGAGAGATAGAGAAAGAAAGAGTAAGAGGAGAATCAGAAAAAGAGAGGGGGATTAAAAAAAAAAATAAAAAAAAGATGGAGAAAGAGAAAACGTGGTAACGTGAGAATGACAACAGATGCGTTGGAATGAAATTACAAGTGTCCCGGTATTGTACGCCACTGTTGTGCCTTTTTAGCGAAATTGTTGTGACAAGCGTTTCAACGTGTGCCTCTCGACTCCCAGTGCACCCTTCGCGATTCCGCGTTTTCTTTTTTCTCTCTCTCTCTCTCTCTCTCTCTTTCTTTTTTGTACTCATTTTCGTTCCTTCTATTTTCTTCTCACTTGACAATATTCACAATGTAGTATATACTTATTCGCTTTCGTTAGAAGACCGTACTACAAACTTTAACCCCTGGCAAAACGGGGAAGAGACTTTTGCGACACTTTTGCGGTGTCAAGTCCTGGCCTTCTGGGAAAAGGGCTCGTCCTTTCTCCACTGCCTATTCTTACAACGGTAATCCTATTTAATCGGATCTTTTTACCATTCTTCCTGGTATACTCGTACGATTCTTGCGAAATATTCATCATTTGTCTTATGAAAAACCTTAACTGTAATCTCTTGAAATAAAATAAAATAAAATAAACAAAGATTTTGACAAATTATTTATTACAACGTTTTATTTATTTATATTGTTTTTGTTTCTTTTCTTCTTTTTTTTTTTTATTCTTTCACCAATTGTCAATTTGTTCGAGAGACAATCTTTAATGTATTGTAATTTAATCGAATAATAAAATAATTCAAAAAAAAAAAAAAAACACGACGATGATTTATATTAAGGATTAGACAAAATTTCGTTTGCTTATCTTTGCTTTCTCTAATTATCTATGACTATTCATCTGATCATTTATATTCCAAGCAATTACCAACTCCATCAGTCTCCGAATTCGATTCTCTGCCGAAAGCTTCTATCATTTATCTTCTCGTCGAGATAACTCGAGATAATTGCTAGACCATTCGAATTTTCTTCTTTAATCGCGATCTCTTTTAATCCATTTACGATTTAACGAAACGTGATTTTATACATTAAAAAAAAAGCTAAAGATCTCCTATTTTTACTTGTACAATTAAAGTATTATATTTTATAATTAAAAAAAAAAAGAAAAAATATTTATAAAAATTTGCAATAACTATTATAATTATATTTTATTAGAAATAATTAATGAGTGTGTTATTATTTACTATTTTAATAATTAAAAAAAAAATGTTTGCTAAGTGTGGGGTTCGAACCCACGCTCCCAATTGGGAACCAGTGCTTAAAACTGGCGCCTTAGTCCGCTCGGCCAACCTAGCTGATATGGGGGTTGGTTTAAAATTTAATAATAACCAACTTTTCTAAATTTTTTCTTTGATATTAAAAAAATAGAATAAAATAGCAACATTTCTAAATTAATAAGTTTGATATGATTTCAGATAAAAAAAAAGGTATTAAAAGAGAAGCACAAAGGTGTAATTATTAAAAGCCGACAAAGCGTATAAATAAATCACTCCTGAACGTATCCTTATTTACTACTACGAAGACCGTAGTTCTCACTTGGAGTAATTTACTACGAATGCTAATGAACCGTCTTTGACTTTCTCCAACAAAGTCACTTGAAAAATTGCGGAAGTTGTAAAAGTCTTATTGTTAGGGGAATTTGAATAATATAGTCATTACTCAAGGGTTTTGTTCGATGTGTTATGCATTTGCTTAGCTTACTATTTTTTTAATGACGAATTAGCATAATAGTATAATACGCGTATTGTAAAATTTCTAAAAAATAAATGAATAAATAAAAATGATTATTAAAAAAAAATAACAAATTTAATATAAGTATGAAAATACAAGTATATGTATTTTTCATATCATACGTGATTCTATAAGTTATAGTCATTATCAGAGGGTAACAATAGACTAAAATATTACTATGAATATAAGATTTACTTTTGTAAAAATTATAACAAAAAGATAATTGGAATTAGACAAAAATATTTAAAATTAGTGTTAAAAAATCTAATATTTATCTATAACTTCAAAAAAATATTTACCATCGCGTTTCATTTTTTAAATGAATTTAGAAAGACTTTTACAACCATCCTAATATTTCCTTGATTTTTATTAAGACCTATGCCTTTATTGATGGTACGATACTATCAAAGAATAGAGTTTTGACAGTACTATACTATCAAAGAATACAATATTTTTATGTAGTTATATTGTAATAGAATTTTAAATAATTATATTTAATTTTTAATGAATAAAAATGTGTGTGCCTTCAGAAATGCCATTATACATGTATATTTTAAGAAGTAGCAATTATAGAAACTCAAGTGGAAGAAAATCGTAAAGAGGTTTGTTGTTAAATCCAACGATGGTCACCTGTAACAAGAAGAAAACTATATTAATAATACAATCAAGTGATATGAAGTAGCCTAACATATGAATCGTCCAATTCGCAGATGCACTTTTCAATTGAATTCTTTATCTATTTTTATCAAATATCTATTTAGCGTAGCAATAAAATTAAATTTAAACGCGTGATTTTACATTTACAAAAAATAAAAAAAAAAGTAAAAGTACAAATATTAATTTACTAGAGAAAATAATAACTATTAATTATTATAACTAATACTTTTAAACTGCATTATATAGAAAAGAAAAAATTACAAGTTTAATGAAATGCGATCAAAGTGAAAAATCTTAAAGACAAAAAAAAAGAGAGATTACTTTAATATTCAAAAGACGATAATTATGTTTCAAAATGTTATAAAAAGGAAATTTAAATATTTTGACTCGAACTAACTAAACACATGTGCACCTTTTTGACGATATAGACACGCATTTGGTGTCCCAAGGAGATGGAATGGTCCGTCATCTCCACTTACAACTATAAATTAATGACGAGCAAAAAAATAAAACAATAAAATATATAATATGACTAGAGAGCCATTCTCTACAGGTTCGAACTTGCTGTTGAACCCTTGAAAATAACTCAATAGCCTGTAGTTGCCCTCTTGAGCCACAATTAAGTGGGGGCCTCTTCGGCATTAAGCCTCTTCTTTCTTCATTCCATGAAAACTGCATTTGGACATTTACTACGTGCGAGCAAGATAAGATCTTTCATACTAATTTTGCAAATGAACTCGTATTTTGTTATGATTCTAATTCTCAATTATTCAAAAATTAATTTACATTTCGCGTTTACTTTTCTAGCTCGTGGACCATCAAAGAACTTAGAGTTCATTGACCATACACGAGAACAATTAATCGAATGTCCAAGCAGATACTATCCCTCGATGACCTAATAACACTTCGCACTTTTAACGTCGAGTAATAAAATGGAATTGAAATAAAAAGTGCAATAAATGCAATGCATTTTCTTGCAATACTCTCAGTTCAATAATATGTTATATTTAATTATATCATATATTTCTAGCTGTAAGACAAAATCGCGATAGTGCGTAGTGCTAATCCTGAAATACTTAAAACTAAGTATCAAATGCATCAAAGAATTTG
>NW_015149152.1:0-23717 GCF_001465965.1 Polistes dominula
TTTGATAAAAATAAATAGAGAATTCAATTTGAAAAGTGCATCTGCGAATTGGACGATTCATATGTCAGGCTATTGTATCTCACTTGATTCTATAATTAATATAGTTTTCTTTTTGTTACAGGTGATCATCGTTGGATTTAACAACAAACCTTTGGGATCTTTTTCTATTTGATTTCCTGAAATTGTTTCATTTTTTAATATATGTATAATGGCATTTCTGAAGGCACACACATAATTTATTTTTTTACTATCAAGTTTATTAGCAAAGTGACCGAGTTACTGAATACCAGTGGTGAACCGAGCTCGCAGTACGCTTGATGAAAAACAAAGAAGAAGGTGTCGTGAGTTACATGCAGCCATGTGACCGCGAAATACTATGAAGGTTAGTAAAATCATCGAGAGAGAAAATAAGAAATAGGAGATCTTTAACTTCCTGAAAAGGAATCTTATATAATTTTACAATTTTTATTTATTAATTTTTTCTATTTTTTTTTTTAAATAAGTTGTTTACGTATATACTTTATATAACTATTGGATTAACGAAAATGCTAACAAATTAGATTAAAGAACATACATACACAACGCTATGAAATAATTTCCCTTATAAATATCCTCGTAATTCTATAGGTAGAATTCTACGTGTACATAATCCTTGAATCTTTTTGTCAGCAAAAAAAGAAAAAAAGAGAAAAAAAGAAAGAGAGAGAGAGAGAGAGAGAGAGAGAGGGAGAGAGAGTGAGAGGGAGAGTTTCAAGATCGGTTAGAGAGCTGGTAGAAACAGGAATATCGTCGTAGGTAGAGCAGATTATGGAGTTCGCGTGTCGTATTATCATAGACAGTGCAATGTCACGAGTACCTTCATCGTGTCTCGTGTTCGAGCCTTAAAAGCGGCTTTAAGAGAGCAGCTTTGTATAATGCGGTGATCCGTATTGCTAGATCGATGCGCAAAGGGGCCCCATGCACTCTTGGCACACGTATTCCGTATGCACCTCGACTGCAGATTGTCGTTCGTTGCACGAGCACGAAAGTTTCTTTCCTTCGTCTCACCCTTTACCATTCTCTTTTCCTTAGAATTAAATTGCGATCCCTTTGCGTGGCTCCGCGTAAATCGTCGATCTGTCATAGTGTTGTTCTTTCGATGTTTTCAACTTAACTACTACTGCTACTATCATTTTTCCTTCTCGAATAGTTTTCTACGATTATTTTGTTTACTTATATTGAAAATTGGTTTACGGTTAAGTGATAACGAATTTATAACCAATAAATGAATAATATTTATAGGAGGATACATTTTTGTACGAATCACGCGTTTATTATTCGGATTTCGTTTTTGTGTAAAATCTTCTTGGGTGATCGCGATTTTTCGGCAACGTAAACGTCGTTTGTGCAGGATCGATAATTGTAGTGTTTGCTTCTTCTTTCTTCTTCTTCTTCTTCTTCTTCTTCTTCTTCTTCTTCTTCTTCAAAAAGAGAATGATTTCTTCCTCACACGATATTTCAAGCGTTTTTGGAGAACCAACAGGATTCGCAGGAGAACGAATGCACGCTAGCTTGAGAAGAACTCGGCCGAGTTACTGTACTGCTGACGTCTCAATGTACCCACCAAAACGGACCACCCAGTTGCGATATTTCCTTAGACCGTCCGAACCTGAATTTCAGAATAAAAACACATGTGAAGGAAGAAGAATAATAAAAAGAAAAAGAAAAGTAAAAGGAAGAATGAACAGCCGCCACTCTCTTGAAAAAAGGGATACGCTTGTAGAGGTATACTTTCTCTCTTTCTTTAGTGAGAAAAAGACAAATAATAGTATCATCGAATCATTTGCAAAATTATACGAATAGACGATTTTTCTAGATCAATGATTATCTTTTTTTTCTTAACGAACATTGCCACGAGAAAGAAAAAGAGAGAGAGTCAAAGATTTAAATGGTTTAATCGTAATTACTTGTCACATATCGATAACTAAAAAGGTGCATTGTGATTTGAAATTGATTAAACGATAAAAAGAAATAAATAAAGAAAGAAAACGTCATGACTTTATTGAGATTTTACGATCAGCCTTTCCGATCAGCCTTTCCGATCAGTGTTCTTCGAATATCATCGGGCCAATCATTGCATCGGTTCATAACAGCGGATTATAAATCAAGCAGTCAAAATCGTGAACCGAATTAAAAGCGACTGGAATCCGTCGGACTCACTTGCCTCTTCTCCCTTTTAAGAGTCTCAATGGATCTGAATAATCTCCCTTGGGTGTCAAGGAATTTGCCCAGCCGAGAATCGTTCCAAATAATATTTGTGCATTCGTTGCCCGGTCAGATTTATTTCTTCTTTTTTCTCCCAGCTCATTTTCGCTATTTGAAACCTTAGTAAAGGTTTATTTCAGCTTATACGAATATATTACTCGTGTATAAATAGTATGAATAACATTCGTTAGTCTTATATTTTTTAGAGATGCATAGGTTGTATTCTTTAAGGCAGGAGAAAATATATGGATGAAAATAGTTTAAAGGGTTTGCAAGGGTTTGTTGGGAAACATTTGTTCAGTTCTTTTATACAACGGAAGAAAGATTTATTTTATCTTTAGTCTAAAAAAGCATTAGATTTGAAAGTGTCCTCTCGTTTCAGATCAAAAATACTTTCAGTTCTTTGTTTTATTAACATTATGTGATTTGACACAGATGGACTACATATTTCATTTTGATAGATGCATGCTTACATGCATGCTTATATACTTTAACTATATAGTTACTTATACTCGTTAGCAACTATTCACAAATAGGTCTTATCTCGATGACAGTTCACGCCCGAACTACCGGTAGGACGTAGATAAAAGTGATTGGTTTATCTCGAAGGAGAACGCCTCTGTTTTCCGTTATGACATTTTATTTCCTATAAATATATATATATATATATATATATATATATATCACATTTTTATATTATTTGAATAATTTCACATTTTCTATGGGGGATAAATGGATCAATAAATTCAAGTTCAAAGTTTAATTGAATAGGTGAGAGGTGGGAGGGAAGAAAGTAAAGATAGGTAGATTGATAGGTAGATTGATAGGTAGATTGATAGGTAGATTGATAGGTAGGGGGATGAGAGACAGAAGAAGAAAACTTCTTCGCACCGTTGAACTTTCGTGATTCACCATAGGAGCATGCCCGCAATGACATTATTATGCACCGTTCGCATCACACGAAGGAGACCACGCGAGGGGCTTGTACAAAGGCACGTAAGCCCGCCGCGAGGTTACCTTTGTGCGTAAAAGTATACGCAAGCTGATGCATTATCTCACGCAATGGGACAGTGACACCCCGTTTGTGGTTTCTCTGTGGTGTAAAGAGCTACATAAAGGGACGGGTCGGATGTAGAAAGAACAGAGGAGAGAGAGCAGAGAGAGGAGAGAGAGAAAGAGAGAAAAAAAATGAGAGTGGGAGAAAACTAAACTCACGTTTGAAAAATTTGTTTTAATGAAGTTCATGACGTTTCTTTTCATGTTTTTTTCAAACATATAAGTAAGATTTTTTTATGCTTTTTATTTTCTATTTGTATAGATGTGCATTATATTTTTATTTAAAATGTTAATTTATGAGGAGAAACACGTTATATAAACAATTACAAAAACACTTCAAAAAACTAAAAAAAAAATAAAAGAAACTGGTTGAAAGTCGTGTCTTCTCCTTTCTCTCTCATCGTTGTTCGATCGGGTGCCTGCCCCTGGTCGGTCCAGAGAACCCTAAGATAACGCGATTACGTCGGTGCGCACGGAACGAGAACTCGTTTCCCCCCCACACCTCCTATCCCAACCCCAAGCCGCATTACCATTCGTGTACGAAATGCGCTCTCCTACCGTGCGCAGCGCGCGGGCGGCACGTTTGATGCGCTTGTGCATTCGTCTCCCCCACCATTTCTTCTTCTTACCCAGCTTCTTCTTCTTCTTCTTCTTCTTCATTTTCTTCTTTTTCTTCTTTTTATTTTTCTTTGTATTTTCGTTTCAAGATCCTTCTCCGGATTCCCACAGTGTTTGTGCATCGTGAGAGAAAGAGAGAGAGAGAGAGAGTGCAGTGGCACGAGTCAAGTGGCATCTTGTTGCCACAATTATCGCGGAAACGAAAACGACGCCAATGAGACACGAGAGTCACGGGAAAAACGTGCCTATCCGTGTATGTAGGTTCAAATTCCAGTAAATAGGATTATACTTTTGTAGATCAATTCTTTTTGTTTTATTTTCTTAATTTTTAATTTGATTTTAAATAAATGGTTTTCTTTTTTTTATAGATTTATAGATACATAGGATAGTAATATATTATTGTCCACATGAAAAGATTGAAATTATTTCTAACGCTCTCATTTCGTTTCTTTGTGTTCTCCGTTAGACGACGAGTACAAATTTCGAAAGCACGTAGGAGATTCGTGGGAACCTGGTCGTGTGGTGTTATGTTTGAATGAATGGACGTTTCTTCTTCTTCTTCTTCTTTCATTGTTCCTCTCGCCATTCCGACACGAGTCTTCTTGCTTTCGCTAGTGCTTCCTGTTTCTTCTTCATGATCTTCGAAGTTAGCCTGTAAGCAAACCACCAAGCAAGAAAGTAACAATGTTAGTAAATAAGTAAATAAGTAAGTACATTATCCACCGTTTCGGGTCGGGTCATAGTATTTCATAGTGGTTGCTAACTCTCTCGCGGTATGGACTACGAGCTGATGTCATTCTCGGACACGGGACAAAGATAATAATAGAAATGATATCAGCGTGGGAGAAGTTTGCTCGACGAAGTGACCTTTGTACTAAACGGGATCATGTTTAGAAATTTTTGTCTTCCTATAAAAAACATATATTGTATTATAGGTATATACGTACATATCTACATGTAAGATCAAATTCATAGGAAGAAGAAAAAGATGATGATTTTGTTTTATTGATTCATTTCAACGATGACGATTAAAAAAGACATATTAAAATACATAACATTGAAATCATTTAATGTCCAACGTATTTGTCCAAGCGAATAATAATTAAAAAAAAAAGAAATAATTCATACGTGTATGTGTCTAAGCTTGTAGAGGGAGCACTTAATCATACCGCGCTACGAAATTATTCTAATGAAGGGACCAGACGCGTTTCACATACATACATACATACATACATACATATGAAGAATCTTTGATCGAAAGGCAGAATATGGGGTAGGGGTAAAAGAGATTAGGAGAATGAGTAGTCGACTAGCTTTAGACCCCCCATGTTTTTCACTTTAAACTTTCATATAAGAAGAACCTTGAAAATCTGTTTTACGAAATCCCCTTTTTGCCCTTTCATCTCATGCAGACAAATTATTCTCTAGGTAGTATTATTCGATGTAGTAGTAGTAGCAGCAGTAAACTGGTCGCGTAGGAAGTTTTCGTAAAATTCTACTTGGAGATTACAGTTGGAAATGAGTAAAACGAGCCGCTTACAAACATCTTGAAGGATTTAAAGGAACGTTTCTTCCTTGGTTACATCTCGTTAGCTGAAGATTCAACGATTCAACGACTCAACAGCAGCAGCAACAGTGGTGGTGGTTAGTTGGCTTCCATTTCTCGACGTCGATTTCTCTTCTTCTTCTTCTTCTTCTTCTTCTTCTTCTTCTTCTTCCTCTTTTCAATGTTTTCTCTTCGTCTCGGAGAACTCGTCCAGCAACGAGAGCATCATTTCTTTCCTCGAGCATGAACGCATACGCGAACCCCTTCGTGCCATTGTTTGTTAATGTAACCGCGAGCCGTTTCTACTTACTTCTTCTTCGTCTACCTTTAACTCTTTCTCTTAGACGTTCGCGTGGTGCAGTTTCTTCGTGTGCGGTGATTTTTCTCTGTGAGAGAGGAGTCCCATTGTTAAATCGGGACCTCGACACTGTGTGGCGAACCTCGGGCGACAAGAACCGACGATGAAAAGACTCTCCTCCTCTTCTCTTTTTTTTTTTTATTTCTTTCTTTCTTTCTCTCGCATGCCAACCAATTTACCGTCCGACAAATGCTGCTCTTGCTACTCTCTTCGCGTTACCATGAAGAAAAAAAACACACGACGTTTGTAGTAAAACCCTACGTAGAAATCGATTTCGATTCTCAAAGCAAACCTACGTTGTCGTCGTTGTCGTTGTCGTTGTCGTTGATCGGTGAATGTAAAATGAAGATGAATTATTTAGCAAAGACCCGTTATCTTTCTTCTTCTTCATCTTCTTCTCCTTCTTCGTTTTATTTTCCCTTTTTTAGTTTTCTTCCTTCGTCTTCTTCTCAGGGATGGCATTTCCTAGTTCGAAGGAGTACAGGAACAGGGAACGGAACAACATCTGACAAACGGCGGCCGTCTTTCGGTTTAAACGCGACTGAACATCACACTGAAATCCTGATCTTTACGACAACTACGGAGGCGTCTCGCGAACGATAATAAAATTCTATAAGAGAGAGAGAGAGAGAAAGAGATAGAATGCTAAAAGTTAAACGTTCGCTTACATGGTGGTCGTCTCTCGTCTATCTTTAAGTTCTTATTTTCGCTTTTACCTTCAACCCCGTAGAAAACAAATACTTACTGCATTTCCTCATCCATCGATACGACATCGAATGTCCTGTTCAACTCGTAATCCTCGACTAGAAACAATCCAGAGAGAGTGAGAAGAGAGAGAGAAGAAAAGTCCAAAGTTTCCAACTTTCAACATATGAATGATAGAAATAAAAAAATAAAAAAATAAAAAATGGGTGGTAGGATGATGGGGGAAGATAAAGTAATGGCAACATCTAGACGCGATAAAATTTTCAATCTCGAGTAAAAATCTTTGACGTTTTACGTCTGGTCTGGATGACACTTAAATCGACTTTAACTCAAACTGTTCGGAAACTAGGCGTGATTTCCAACTAGGTGGTCTTTTGTGTGTCTTTATTTCAACTGAGAACCGTCTAAGTCCACTGGTCAGGTAAGGCAAGCAAGCACGCTTGCTTTAGGGGTCGTGTAAGAATGGTTCACATAACGAGCTCATCCCCTTTGGGTTCTTATTCACGCCAAAGATGACAGTGGCACGCTTCTAGATAGTTAAATACGCGCGTTCTCGTTTGATGTGGCGAAGCAATAACCGCAGAAGCCACATTTCCATTATTCGTGGTCAGCAAGGGTAGAAAGAATAAGAGAGATAGAGAGAGAGAAAGAGAAAAGACAAGTTTAAAAAAACAAGAAAGAGATGGTTGTTGGAAAGGTTTGACGCGAATGGCACGAGCGAGGAACTTCCTTTCTCAGTTTAAAATGAATAAGTGATTACAAATCACCATCAAATTATCCCCCTTTGCTTACTTTTCTTCTTTCACGACCAACGACCATGAAAATGACACTATATTTATGTTACAAAACAAGAAATAATTTATCTCGTAGGGTTTTATTTCTCTTCTCCCTCCACCCGTCGATTTTTATTTTTCGTTTCGTCGAAGGGAATGTATTTTTTCTTTTTTTAATCAACCAACTAACCAACCTTTTTCTTTCTACTTGTCTTAGAGAACGACCTTCGTTTTTTTTCTTCCACGTGAAAAATATTCTGGACACGACCGATGAAATGATGGACGTTGGTAGACTAGTTTCGTAGCAATTTTTTTTCTTCCTCTCTACCTCTTTCTCTTGCGGATAAAACGAGCGGATGTACTTTTATGTTCTTAGTCTGACGCCAACGACATAACAACAACAACAACAACAACGACAACGACAACGACAACGACGATGGAAACTCTACTGCGAGTTTTTGTTAAATGCATTCACGTATAACAAGTGCAAAGCGTTCCGCGAAATCAAAGGATTGGTACAATGTCATTTCTTGTCTTTTTAAATAAAAAGAATCATCGGTAGGGCCGGTTCCTACGGAAACGCGTTCGTTTCCTTAAAGGGGGTTACATCACTTTGACTTTCTGAAGAAAAAAAAAGGAAAAACTAAACATTTTTCTTTTATAATTCAACATTGTAGCATATAAAAATATTGTTTGTTAATTATCACTGAATACTTTTTCTTTTTGTATTTTTATTTTATAGAAAATAATAGATAGAATCTTTTTGTATTTTATTCTCGTTCAAAATCGGAATGGAGAATGCCAAATTGTGTTGATCAAATTGATCGGTTTACTTGAATTTGTTTGTTTTTTTATTTTTTTTTTATAAGAAAGAAAGAGAAAGAAAGAAAGAAGAAGACAACCCTTCTAAGGAAACTTGCACTCTGTTTGGTATCCGAGGTATCCCCCATAGAAAACGTTTCTTGCATTCTGATCAGCCGAAGTTCGCCTTGAACTTGATTCGATCAGTGTTTCTTTCTCTCTCTGTCTTTGGTCGAACGAATGGATACGACAGATAGGAACGTCGAAAAGAGGGTAGAAGGGGGATGCTGAGGGAGAAGGAATGAGAAAGAGGGGAGTGTCGCTTTCTTGAAGTTTTCTCATTCGATTCATCGTCCGACGAAGAAGAAGAAGAAGAAGAAGAAGAAAAAGAAGAAGAAGTAGAAGGGAAAGGGAAAGGGACAAGATAAAAAGCTACTGAATGAAGTCTGGTTGGATACTTGGATAACTCGCGTAGGTACTTAGGAATCTTGTGTCGGGCATCGATCCACGTTCGTACGCGTAATTTATGAAATTAATTCGTTTGATAAAACCCCCATCGATCTCTTTAATATTGATGTCGACGAACGTACGAAGGAATGAAACTTGTAATGTATATTTTTCATAGGATATCTAAAAGTGTATATACCATATACTGTATAATGATAGAAATAAGATAAAATAATGAGATGACGGGGAAGAAATGGGGGTGTGGGGTAGGGTGGGGGAGTATAAGGATGTCGACGTTGACGAGAGTCAGTCAGATGGGATCGCGTGGGATTGATTCGGCCTACGTTGAGAACAGAGACGGCTCGGGTTTGATAATAATATCAACTGATGAAATGATTGAGGAAATCTCCAAACGGTAGTTGGCCAATTTAGTTGTTTCGTATTTGCCCTTCTCCTCTCCCTCCTCCTCCTCCTCCTCCTCCTCCTCCTCATTCTCCTCCTCCACCTCAAGCTTCTATTCCTTCTCTATTTCTTTTCTGTCTATCTTTCTCATAAATAATTCTCGAGAGTGATTCGTTGAAAAACGGTTTGAAATATTCTCGTTTGTTAGAATGGTACGGGCAATTTCGCCATATAGTTGGAGCAATAACTTGGGCAACGTTTTCATTGAACGACGTTTTCATGGATGGTCGAGTGTCTAGAAAGGCGGACGTAGACGGTAAATCGTACGAAACGAAGTAATTGGACGGACGGGTTTAGTGGTAGATGTAGGGAAAGAAATATGGTGGGAAGAGTCCGGCGGCAAACTTCACTAAAGAGACTTTTACAAACGTGATCTCTCCTCCCACTCCCCGTTCGTTCTCTCTTTCGATTTGATCTTCAAATTCCTAAGTGGAAGAAATGATGACGTTAGAGGAAGGAAACTAGTTTCTCTATTTTATCGATTAAAACAGCAATACCTATTTACAACACACACACGATGTATATTATATACTAGTGTAACTAAGATTATTTACGGCGACGACAACGACGACGACAACGACGACGATGACGACGACGATGACGACGACGACGACCACCGAGCTCGGGAGAGAACTATATTAGAAACTGTATCGCGTAGGAAAGCGTAATCCCTAATTTTATTAAGAGTACCTTGCAAACCGATAATTTTGTTCACCACTACCGCCGTTTGATTACGTTGTAATAATGATTAACGAGTAGCTACCGCATTAGCGTAGAGCTCTCGTGCACGCACGGAAGTTAAAAGATACCACGGTACTCATTAATAGAGAGAGAAAGAGTAGGGAGGGTGGTAAGAGGGAGAGTTGGTAGACCAACTCGAGTGCGTTAATGTAAAATCCTTCGAATGATTAATGCCTCCGAACTCTGCCGTTATAATACTACTCGACCATGGACCCATCCCATCCTTCGACTTTAGATTTATTTTTGAGGATTACGCTTACGATACTCATGTTAGCGTCATCGAATAATAACAGCATCAGGCCTAACTTAGAATGATTTCATTAATATTTTGGTTTTTTTATTGTCTGTTACCACGTTTGAAACATTGTTGTTAGTTATTTCTTTTGATCATTTCCTTTTTTCGCAACGATGACATCTTCACCAAAACGTTTCCTTTCATTTAATATCTTTACGGGGAAATTGTAGATTATTATTATCATTATTAATTACTAGGAAAATAGAGAATCACGTTGAATTCTTGTAAAATATATATATAGGAAGGGGAAGAAAAATATTGAACTAACAAGGAGCTCGTTTAAAATCATTTCTTTACTACTTACAACAGACTAGAATACGGCAGGGAGGTGGGAGGAGATCGGTGACATAATCGGAATGCGGTTAAATTAATAGCGTCGAATTCCTCGGCGACTTACAACGTGTGTCCTACTTCCTAGTAGAATTAGAAGAAGGAATTCGTCTCGTTGGTTTATTAAGAAATTCTTTTTATAAAGTAACGTAAAGTAACATTTCTACTATAAAGAATTGAATAATTGAATTAATTGGTTAGTTAACTTTCGAATTTCAATTAATATCCTATTATATTTTACTTTTGTTTTAAATTTGAAAATTCAATAGATTTGTTTACTAAATAAATCAATTTTATTACGATTATTACAGATAATTATGGATAATAATTTATAGATAATGTTTGATAGATGATATTGACTGATATTAAATAATTTAATCGATGAAATTTATCGATTTCGGTAGAAGAAAAAGATTCGTTTAATGTACTCGGAGGACGAACAACGTTCGAGTCCTCACAACCCACCACCCACGCCCATCTCGAGTCCAGTCCAGTCTGATTTGTAGGTTAAACGAACGACGGACTTTTCTCTCTCTCTCTCTCTCTCTCTCTCTTTCTTTCTCTTTCTCTTTTTCTTTTTCATATGGTCGATGGGTATAAAGCTAAGCGCGTTTTCGCTTGCATCGCTGCGAGCAGCAGATCTCTGCCTACGTGCACTTTGCATTTGGCGAGTAAAACGTGGGCGACAAATTGCGGTAAATTGCTACGAAAATCAGGAAATCGTACGTTTAAACCGTGCTCCGTTCTCTTCTACGTTCTGCGTGTTCTCCAATCTTCAATTTTCTTCTTATTTATTCTTGCATTAGTATATATTACGTAGAGATTTCTTTTTCTTTTCTTTTTCTTTTGATGTTATTATCAACGAATAAAATATTCTCTAATCTCGATTCTTATTGTTTTAGATAAAAAACAAAAACAAAAAAAATAAAAATAAAAATATAACGCGCGTTGTAAAAACAATTTTAACTTTATTATTTTCGTTTATATTTATTACGAATTGATTTATCTGGCAATGGCACGGTATATGCATGAGGAAATTCATACCAAGTGTAAATAGAAAATGCAAAGTATAATATTTTCTCTATTTCCTAATCCTATCTATCTATAGTAAATGCTTTATTCTAAAGAGGCAAATTAGAAAGAAAGAAAGGAAAAAAAAAAAGAAAAATTATATAATAAGAGGAAGAGAGAAGGGTGAAAGAAGTAGAAGAAGTCGCGTCGCATTAGAAGGTGGTCGGCACTTAGCACACTCATGCCACTCCCATAATTCACAATCAATACGATGCAAGATAGTTAATAAATTTCATGTTCATTTTTCGATGTCAAAGGTCACGCTCACTAAGGCAGATGCGAGGGTTCGAGATCATCGTGTGTCTCTTCTTTCTCTCATTCTTAGCGTGGGCGCGACCATGTATACACCTTCGTCGAGAGGAGTTATGGTGTCCTAGAAGCATAATCACAATGGTAGGCGATATACTAGAGTGACGCGTCCGCTAATGGTAAAGTCATGTCTCGGCTCGGTCAGTTTTTTTTCGTCCAAATTAGTCTCCACCACCACCATCAACTTGAATGCATTTGGAAAATGCATCGACGATCCTTTATCCTTTTGCATTTATTCGGTTTATTTTTAATCTACGGAAAAGGGGAAAATATCGAGAAAGAACGGTTAAAGGAATAGAAAAACAAAAAGGAAGATTAGTCGGCAGCAAAACTCATCTATCCCATAGACTTATTGCATAGAATATGCCATTAAAGTGGCTTTACCGCTTCCTTCTTAAACCACCATTACTACTACTACTACTACTACTATTACTAATACTAGCAGTATGCTATTACTGTTATGACTATTACTACTTTGTAGGACGATTAATTAGTTAATGATCGACTCCTTCTTGCTTTCTCTCATAATGATGTTTTAAACGAGATCGATATTTCTTTAGAAGTATTTTGTTTTTATTCTTCCTTCGTCAGATGATTTATTAAGAGACAATAGAGTATAGTCGAGTGATTTCTAAACTCTGTCGGTTTAGTTAAATTATTTAAATGCGTTTATATATGTTCATTAATAATGCACAGGTTATTATTATTAGTTATTATTTAGTCGTTGTGCTAAATTCGAATTGGAATATAGTTGTGTACGGTTATGGGACATACTTGAAAAGTATTTTCTTCCGACTTTACGACGATAGAGAACCACGCACGACAAGGCTTGCAGGATGTCATACGATTATTTTCATTTATCACTAGGTGATATTTATTTTCGCCTGCAGCACATCCGTGGGCCTTAACGCGTTGCTAACAACAAACCTGATACCACGCGAACTTTGCATCTGAGTAAACTTTTCTTATCAGTGTGTTCTATCAATGAGTACAGTCAACGTCCGTTCCTTTCTATCTCTTTCTATTTCTCATTAATTCAATCTTACACAAACGTTTTCTTTCTTTCTTTCTTTCTTTCTTTCTTTCTTGTCTTTTTTATTTTTTTTTTCTCTCTTAGAAAATGTATGCAACGTTACATAACAGGATATTGGTAAACGGTACATTTTATTTTTCATTCTAAGAAAGATTACAATCATGGATAATTTAATAACACACAGCGGATTGGCTTGAATTTGTTTTAGATTTTTCATTTGAAACCACTTTTATAATTACTAACGTATAATTTATCTCTATAATTTTATGTTTTAGAAGCAAAAAAATTATGAAAAAAATTCAATAAATTATTTCACGTGAAACTTATAGTAGTAGTAGTGTATAGTTTGTACTTTATAGAAATATCAATCATTCGAGTTAGGAAGTAAAGTGATTAATTCGCGATGAAGGAAGTAAAATAAGTTTGCAATAAAAAACATATACGAATCCTTGTAATTTTCAAAGTTGCATAGTTACATACACGCAGGATAGCATCAATCTAATAGTGCAACATTGGTTTTGCATCAAATTGTTATTCTATTTATCGTAGTAAATGTTACATGTCATTTTTGTCAGATAATATAGTTTAATAGATAACTTGTTTATTTATATCTAAAAAAAAAAACATCGTTTATGTGTGAACGAGTTAAAAGGTGGTCGAGCATGCGCATATTCAGAGGCGCGAAACGTACACGTGTCTTTCGTATAACGCGGTTGAGAATATCACGTGTGACACGTGCTCGACTCAGTCATGCGATCACGTTTGAGATATTGCTCGTGATATACTTCCTAAAGGCACCTGGTGGACTCGCGACACTACTCTACACACATGAAGAAACGGATAAATCTTTGATGTTCGAACTTAGGCTTTCTCTCTGTTACGTGAATATAAAAATAATTTTTTTTTCCTTCACGCTTTCCACGCGTTACTCCTTAATGTGTGTTTCTTTTTTTATATTATATATTAAATTGTTGTCTAATAATTCATATTATTTCGTTTTATTTTATTTCATCTAACAGTGGAGTAAAAAAAGAACATTGTTGCAAGATTTTTAAATACATAGAAATAATAATTGTTCAAAGAATACTCAACTTACTTAGTATCTCTTCTACTTCTATTTCTACTTACGTCGAATCCTTTTTTTTTTTTATCCCTCCTCCCTTCGAAATACTTCGTGTCCTTTATTATCGATTCGCATTTCTACGTTCCGCGAGTTAACTTGAAGCAAGGCGAAAGGAAGAATGGTCGGTTAACGAAGGCACAATGTCAGCCAATTATGTTCGCGTTGGAATGCGAATTAGCATCGCTAATCACGCTCACAAAGAACGATGGATTTTCTTGCGACGACTTCAGACTACCGGTCCCTCCCCTTTCCCCCTTTTCCTCTTGCACCACCCTCTTCTACTTCGCTTGCTTGGTTTCTTTCTTCGCTTCCACTTATTTCAAACGGTTTTAACGAAGTTCGTGCTAGAAATAAGCGTCCGGTTAGTAAGAGTAAGATGATCGTTCTAAAGACGCTTTTCTTTAAGAAGGAAAACATTATTCCAGTATAGTTTAGCCTCTTGTAACTATTTATATGTGTGTGTTAGTGAATTACGACTTCCTACAGTAAAGATAGATTATATTATAATACTGTACACGTGTGTACGAAACGATACGCGTGCAGGTGCAAAATCGGCAAATCATTTTTGACGACGTGTTGCATGAAACGTATTTTTTTTTTTATTCTACGTGACTTGTTTTATTTTATTTTTTTTTTTTTTTATCATATCTATAAGGAAGCAAAATAATATGGACATCGGTTTTGTAATATAAAAAAGGAAAAAGATAACAGTACGAAAGAGGAAGTAAGTTAATTTAAAAGCCGGAAGGGCTCATCAAAGAAAGAAAGAAAGAAAGAAAAAAAGAAAGGAAGGAAGAGATGACCTATCGGTACTTACTAGCATAATTAATATCATTATTGTTATGTCAGATATGGAAAGAGAGAGAAAGAGAATTAAAGGAAATAAGAGATAGAGTATGAAGAAAGAGAAAAGGGAGAGGGTAGAACGATATTGGAAGGTTGAACGTGTATTACACGAGTCGTATATATGCGAGTCAGACAGCAAGCTACTGCTCAAGTTGGATATGCTAAATACCATTAAACAACGTTGTTTTATGCTAAACGACGAGCGTTCCTCCTCCTACTTTATGCTAGCGGAAAGAACAATGCACAACGAAAGACGCACGCGTCTCATTTCTTCTTCTTGCTTCATGTCTTATGGCAAAAGACATTCTTCGATGAAAACTATGACAACAACTACGGGGACATCATGATTGGTTTCCTCTGTAGTATCTGGAACAAGATTTCCCCTTTTACCAGGTTGGTGGTTGTAGTGGTGGTAATGATGGTGGGTTACTACAAGAAAGCGGTTTTTAATTGCTAGATATAGGTGGGCTAAAAGAAACAAACAAAAATGGAAGTAAACCCTTTTCGTATGATAAATTAAAAAACGGAATTTCATTATACATTTTGTTCGTTGATTTACCAATGCTCCTCGAGGAATTTTACTTTAAACGTGTCACGGTTTGTTGTCCCTGTTGTTTTCGGGGAATCCCCGCAGTTTACACACAGAGAAATCTCATCGATATTTATATTCATGACAGAATTCTTGCGTTTCGATTAATGTAATAATCAATTTAAAAAAATAAACTAATATTTTTCTATTTTTTTGTCTGTTTACCTTTTATATCTCCGTGGTCGCGTTATTGGAGTTTAACGAGCCTTACCTACACCGTCGAATGAATAACGAGAGGATTTAATAGCCAAAGAGAATTCTCCTCTTCTACCTCTCCTCACCTATTTTCCCCTATATCGATTAGAAATCGACTCCGTGCGGAATATCTATCGATAGGTTTGCAGTCTCGCAGCTTCTTGACGCGCTCTCGAGTGAAACGGGCGAGCTCGGATGTGTTTATCGAGACGTCGTAGATAAATCTCTCGTCGTGGTTCGCGCGAACGCACCACCATCACCATTATCATCACCATTACTACCAACCAACTGTACACTAATACACATATACAGACACTCAGTTCTCTCCTATCCACGAGAAAGGGCTTTCTAATTGGATTGCCTGCCTAAGACCGTCGTCTTAGTTGTAGTTGTAGTAGTAGTTCCTTGCTGGAAAACGATTGAAAACTCTCTAGGATTTTTTATTTTATTTATTACGGAAGTTTAGATCCTACACCAGCAGTCAAATCATTAGATTAAAACGCGTCTTATCTAATCCTAACGTTTGTCGTTATTTATATATATATAATGAGCGATTAGAATAAATTATTTATCGAGTGAAAATATTTCTTTTTCTTTTCTTTTTCGTTGAAAGAAAGGAAACAAATAGGAAGGATTATTTTTTTGTTGCATGCATTTGCGTGTTCGGTTAAATGATCTTAAGTGTATTTTCGTGACAGTATTAATTGTATGCATTGAAGAAATGCATCATATATCTTTCTTTCTCTTGGAGAAATTTGTAAAAGATTAGTTATTCTTAAATATTATATACCAGCTGTCTTTAAGAAGATAAGACTATTCGTTGATAGAAGTAATAGTAGTAGTAGTAGTAGTAATGATAATAGTTATCACGTTAGGGGTCCGAGTTGATTTTTAAACATCTGTATTATATACCGTGACTCATTATTTTCTTTTATATATTTCCTTGTTTTATTTTTCTTCAAAGATGAAAATAAGGAAGAAGTTAGTAATTTCTTGGTGTGAAAAATTCCTTGGGAGTAATAGAACAAATCTAAGCTTTTAACACTAAACCTAATCGACAATCAGTTATATACACATATTTTTTTCTTATAAAAATTCTAGCAGAACACACATCTTTACAAATTACAAGGACTAGCAAATCATTTGACCATGCTCGAGATATATAGGTTTAGTGTTAAAACGATGCAATTTCTTTCATAGTCCCGGAAATAATTCATCGCTTAGCGGCGTCGTTTCTTGCGTCGATAAATAACTCTTTCTTTCTCTCACTCTCTTCCTCTTTCTCTCTCTCTTTCTCTCTATGTTTTTGAGATAGAGAGAGAGAGAGAGAGAGAGAGAGGGTCAAGTCAGAGCGCGTCAATATGGCGTAGCACCGGCATAGTGTGACTCACTGACGCGCGACGAGCAACGGCCCCCGACAACAAGACGATATCAAAATGCACGACGACGACGACGACCAAGACGACGACGATGACGACGACGACGACGACGACGACGGTCTTTCGAGTACAACCAACCAACCAACCAACCAACCAACCAACCAACCAAGCAGGCAGGGCCGTGTGTGCTCCGTTCAAAGACTACTCGAACGTTCCAACATAGAAAGAAAGAGATAGAGAGATAGAGAGAGAGTTAGATCCTTTTATCTTTTTTTTTTCTTTTCCTTCACTCTCTGTGTGTCTGTGTCTCCTCTCTCTTGTCTTGAAAATTTATTTCGACTTGGTTTATTAAGTCTGAATCGTGTCTAGCACCGACAAATTGTATTTATAAATGAGATATATAAATCGATTGTGTTATAAACAGTTAAGTCCAATTTGAATGATAATCTTACTAGTAATTAACACGAATATATAAATATAATCATAGATAGAGAGTAAGAGAGAGAGAGAAAGAGAATGTATGATTCATAGCACTTTCATCCATACATAGAAACAGAGTTACATTTACGTTTTCACAGTGACGAATAACAGATGTGTATTAAAACGAGTATTGCAAATGTATATGTGTGTTGTGTTTGTAAGTTGAGAGGGAAGGGAATGGGGAGAGGGACGAAAGAAGAGGGGGTTCTTTGAATTTTTTTCTTTTTTTTTTAAGTTCTCTTCTCTACACTAAATAATTTTACGACCGAACGACCGTAGATAGGTAGGGTAGGTAGGGTAGGGTCGAACGAAGTCAACATTCTGATGATGTTTTTTTGTCCAAAGACGTCTTGATATTTTTCATTTGTCAAATGGAAAGAGAGAGAGGAAAAACCATATGACATGCAACTCGTCTACCAGCAGACAACAAGGCGCGCCTCTAAACACGACGACCAGGGAGATAAAGAAAAGAAAAAAAGTGTGGAAAGGTGAGCGAGCACCAACCACCCAYCCACCTACCCCTTACTTCTTTCGTCTCGTGTCTCGTAACAGAAAGATACGAAGCTTCCTTGACTATTGCTACGATGTTAGACAAACGAGAAAGTAAAAGTTTTTTAGTGTGGGTGGTGGTACACGAGAGGAGGGTTTACCACCATCATCCTTCTCTCTTTCTTGTATTATTTTTTGGATTTTCTATCTCTATCATTTTTTTCTTCTATCTGTCTTCGGTCTCTGTCACTCTTGTATATCTCAAAACAATGTTTAATGCAATAATCTCGAATAGAAAAAACAAATCCCCCTAGATTCTCTTCTCGATGATTTTCATTTCAAACTACAAGTTTCGTATTATTTTCTTATGATTAAAAAAGAGAATCACATCGTCATCTGATTTGTTCTCTCCTCTCCTTTCTTTACCTCCCCTTCATTCGTTTAAAGATTGAATTCTACGGTCTTCCAACGGTTTGAAGAACCATTTTATTTTTGTTATCTGTCTTTCTTGCATACCATTCCCGAAATATTTTCGAGAACGTTATAAAAGGGGTCCCTTTATGAGGAAAGCACAAACTTACTTTATACCACGAACTCGACAGCTCGTTAACTCCTTTTTTTAATTTTTTTTTTTTTACTTTTCCAAGTGGGTGGAGAAAAGTAGTCTAGTAGAAGATGCTGTTTTATCGTTTTACCGGAAGGAAGAAAGGGAAGGGAAGGGAAGGGAAGAAGGATAAAAAGAAAGAAAAAACATCGACGAGACGTGGAAGGGACGAGAAAGATTAAAACTTCTTCTAAACGCGCTCCCTTTTTTTTTATATAAGGGAATGAGAAAAAAACAAATCTCTTCGTTGTGGTCTGAAGTAAGATTCTATTCTCGGTTATTCCGTAAACCACGAAAGATCGAACGATCGAGTGACGTTACCGGTATGGAAGTAAATAACCGTATGTATTTACAATTCGGAATGCAGCTGATTCGAGGAAATAAACTTTAACGTAAGCTGCTTTTTCTTTATTTTAAATCTTAAATACGATCGTGATCGTTAATTGAAATTTATTTATATTTCAATAGAATTTCTATTTTATTTTTTGTTTTGTTTAATTATGTTTATTATTAATTATTTTGTATTAAGCAATAAAAATAGGAGAAAATAAGTAACGAAAGATAGTGCCACACGTACCATAAGTATCACATATGATAAATAAAACGCATACACATAAGATTCTTTTCTCTAGTTCATCCAATTCACGTTCATAAAATTGGATTTGTTCACGCTACTTATATACGTATTTATTTACTTATATATACACGTATCAAAGTTTGCCCGGACGCATAAGAGAAGTAGGTAGCCTTGAGAGTCGTTCGTTAGGATTTTCCATTGGAGGAACTTACATACTGTCCGAGGCATCTGCTGCGTGCCAGGATCTTTCTTTCTTTCCTTCCTTCCTTCTCTATCTATCTATTTATCTATCTTTCCTCTTCTCGATTTGTATTTCTAAGAGAGAAAGAGAAAGAGGATAAGCGACGTGTGTCATCGATTTGCATAGTAGTTACGCGAATACACGATGAGAACAGCAGGTTTATATCGGCGACATAACTTTGTTTTCTAAACTCGTAACTCGAACTAAGAGAATGAGTGTTCATTTTATATCTTCAGTATTACATTTAATCTTAAATGTAAAACTAACAATATTTAATCTTTTTCTCTTTTTAGATTAAAAAAAAAAAAGAAAAATGATGAAATAAAACATGTATCTATCAATCTAGCTAGCCTAGTACCTTTGCCAGGATTCATTGCTCTTAGAATCACATATATATATACTTGCATACATCATACATACATACATATGTATATATACTTTTCAAAGTAATCGCGTGTCGAGGAGAGGAGCGATATGAACGAAGTCGAGCGTGTCAGATACGCGAGTGTCGTTTATATCAGAGTTAAGGACGAAAATATATAAATCACAAGGGTTTCACAACTGCTTTTGAGTAGCTAACGTTTAAACGATTGAGAAAATGTGAGTTAGTTTGTACACGTTTATACATAGCATCGTTTTTTTAATTTTTAAATACGCCCACACATGCACATAGATATAAATAGATAAAAAAAAAAGAATAAAATGAACGAACTTTAAATAATAAATGAAAAATGTATTAATGTAAATTGCCACCCACGTATTATTTTAATTGAACAGAGAAAAAAAGAATGAAGTAAATTGATCTAATGTACATAGGACAAATTGTAAAGTAGAAAATGAATGTAAAAAAATATGGACTATAAAAAAGGTGTTTACGAACATGGCCATGCATGCATACATACATATATATATATATATATGTATTTACGCACAAATCCAACATCATTGGTTCACGACCTCACTTTTGTTAATCGCTTTTAATTACTACTTAATTGAGATTAATGGAAAGGCATGCGGGTATGTACTACTATATAATAGTATATAAGTATGTATGCACATATATGTATGTATTTCTATGTACAAAGCGTGATATCATCCTATCTTTTATAATATGTATACATAGTAAAGGGATGTTGCAGAGTCGCGTGTTCGATTTAAAGGGACGGGAATCGATCGTGAAATTGCATGGAAATCGATCGTCTCTCTTTTTCTCTTGAACAAGGAAGAGACACGCATCTTTATATATATACAATATATGTGTATAGGTTGCTACGTGTTCGCCGCATGCCAGTGAAATTGCCCTATTATTACTTCATCTAGTCCGGGATGGTGCCGATCCGTGGGTTTAAAGGCGCGATCGTCCACGAAGAAGAAGAGGTCGTTTTCCTTAGGTCGTTCAACCCTTTTGTTGTTGTTGTTGTTGTATTTGCAAATGTTAAAGAATCTATTTTATTGTTCTTAATTTCATTTGTTCATAAACATTTCCAAAATGAAATGATATAAAAGAGAAAATACATATATAGTTTGAAACGATAATGACAGAAGGGGATGATGAAAATATTGCTGGAGCATGCCACGTGCTCGGAAAAGAAGGAAAGTTTGGTTATATGGGAGGAAGAAGAAGGGGAAGGTGTTCCCATAGGAAAGTATTAGAGATACTGCAACAGCTGATCATGAGAGTAAAGGTATGACAAAGATGAACATATAATCTCATCAGGATGGAAGGAAGGAAGGAAGGAAGGAAGGAAGGAAGGAAGGAAGGAAGGAAGGAAGGAAAAAGTGGGAACTAGGGGAACATAGTTCTTCCCGCCACAGTCTCTGATTGGTGGTAGGTAAACGTAATAGCAGTAGTAGTAGTAGTAGTAGTATGCTTCATAATAGGGTGAGGGTAAGAAAGAAAAAGAAAAAGAAGTATATATATATACACATATATATGTGTATATGAGAACTGGGTGTGCGGTGAACGGGTGTGCGAGGGAGCTAGCGAGGGAGCCTAGGCTGTGAGCTAATGTAAAAGGTGGGAGAAGCTTTAGCATCGAGTGAGATAGAGTGGGAGGGCCTTACGAGGAAGAAGAGGGTAAGATAAAGAGAGAGAGAGTTTGTGAGAGAAAGAGAGGAGTGTATCGCGCGGCGCGATCGGCGTGCCAAGCGAACGAACGAACGGCGAGTTGTTCAGTCGTTTCTCAGTGTCGCTGCAGCGTTCGTGCTAGTTGTTTCTTGTTGGTATCATCTTTTTCGCGCTGCCGCCTAAAATATATATATACATATATATATATATTGTTTTCCTCGTGTGTGTTCAGTAGTGCATCCTTTTCAAACTTTCGATCTGTCGTTGTCTCTGTGTGTTTTTTAAATCGATCATCGATAACTAATTACTGTTCGAGTACTCTTATCGTTTTATATTGATATATTTATGTATGTATTTTTTTATATATGTATACTTATACGTTTGAAGTATACATATATTTATATATTTACATATTTATATATACAAATTTTACTTACACCTACCTACCTACCTACCTACCTACCTACCTACCTATACTTACCTAACTACCTTCCTACCTTTTCTACCTACCTACCTACCTACCTACCTACCTACCTACCTACCTACCTACCTACATATCGTATCGAAGGTTTCGAAGTTTCTTTTAAAATTTTCGTCGTGTAGTTGCGGTTTGTTCGAGCGTGTCTCAGGATCGATTTGGCAGTCACGAGATCGCGTTCGGTTTTTGCGGTTTACTTGCGAGCTTGTCTCTCTCTCTTTCTCTCTTTCTTTCTCTCTTTCTCTTTTTCTCTATCCTCGTGGATTATTCGTCGGTAATCGCGACACGAGATCGAAGGTGTCGTTTGGAATTTCAAAGGTATTCGGAAGGGGAAAAAAAGAAACAAAATAAACAAAAAAGAGAAGAAGAGAAGAAGAGAAGAAGAAGAAGAAGAAGAAGAAGAGGAGAGTGCGTCGAACTCGAAACACCGAAGGAAGAAGATTTCCGTTCGTTCTTTTGAATTTTTGGCGGTAAATCGATCACCCAAATCGAATCATCAAAAACAACAACAACGACGACAAGTATACATACATAATTGTATGTACATAAATGAATGTAAACCCACCCACTACCCTCGGTAAAATTATCTTCGGTTGTTGTTTGAAGTGCGGGTTATTTTTTTGTAAATTTTATTTGCGTACGGTATTAAAATAGTGAGCCAGTGTTTCGTGTGTGTTTAGAATTAAAAGAAAGAAAGAAAGAAAGAAAGAAAGAAATAGAATTATTTGATTTGTTTTTCTCTCTTTCTTTCTATCTTTTTGTTTGTTTCTTTCTTTCTCGAAAGCTCGTTGTTTCTTTCTGATGCTTCGACATTCACACACATCACTACTCCTGCCAGCGGATTATTCGACTCGTCGTCGTGGGCGAACACGTGGACGCTCACTATCCTTCTCCTTCACTTCTTCAACTTTGTTTTCCTTCTGGGATCATCTTCCTCGTGGTGGATTGGCCGATTCGTCGGATAAGAACAAACTGTCTGCGATATTTGGGTCAGTTTATCATTAATTCTATCATTATCTTTTTCTATAACACCTTTCATCTAAAAAAGTATATATATATAAAATGTCGGAACAAAAATCTCTCGTGTGTGTGTTTTAAGTTTTAAGTTATAGGTTTATAGTGTAAACCACGACAAGATTCTTTAGATTATTTAATAATTTTCTAGTTAAAAGACAGAGTTATAAAATACGTTTTTTTATTAATTTTTATGTTCTTTCTGTTTTATTTTATTTTATTTTATCTTCACGCGATTTATACCGTATTTAAACTTTATACTCGTGTGTGAGATATGTTTTAGAAGAAAAAAAAAAAGATTATATAAACAAAATATTTTACATTTACACGAATGTGTTATCTTTCAGAGAGTTATGTAAAAAATTGTTTGCTTACATTCCTTAGACATTGAATTTTCCCGATGTAATCTCATAGTTGTTATTATCGACAACGGAATTTGTTTTTTCTTTTTCTTTCTAAACGTCAACTCGTAAGAAATTGAAACACACCTGTATTTTGTTCCGATTATTTATCTACTATAAAATATCAATATTTCTTGTTAGTATTATAGGACACGTAAAATTTGGTTAAATCAATTGGATATAATTATCGGTGTGGCAAATTTGATTCACCAGGAAGCATAATCGTCTAATAAATATATATACGCTTATTACTAATCTATTGTTATAAGATTTGAACGTCGTGTTAGTGTATCTGAGAAAATTGTAAGCTTGCCGATAAGATATTACTGTTATTAGAGAAGCGTTAACTCCGTTAGCAATAAGTTTCTATTATCGTGAAAGTAACGTGCGAAAGTGCGAAGTAACATAAGGTTAACTGCGTTACTATCTCACGAGAGGGTATAT